>JAZGTJ010004150.1:0-10686 GCA_036877575.1 Botia almorhae | reverse complement strand
AAAAAACAAAAATGTCATAATGCAAGGCAAACATTTGTTTAAATGTATAAAAATCTCCACACAAGAATTCATGCATCTGCTGTTGCCCCGAGTAAGAAAATGCAGATTTGCAGCAGACAGCAGTCAGGTATGTGTGTGTGTTTGTATGTAGCCACAGACGGTTGTTTGAGCATGTGCCAAAAGAAACAGTGTGCAGTGAGTGTCGGTGGGTGTTGGCTGTGGTTTAGATGGTAATGGTGATCACAACACCAAACCCTGAAACGCATCCAGGTGCTGGTGTGAGAACAGATGCGCACACAACACATGCATATCCCCCACATTCTCCTCTCACGCAACCCCTTGCCTTTGAAATACAGTGTGTGTGCGCACGTAAGTCTGATTTATTTGTGTATTGATCTATAACTTAGAGGATAACAAACTATTAACTTTCAAACACAGAAACAGTCTTTTGTGTACAAGGTTTGTGACCATCAGAGACAGATGAGGGAAATAATTATAAAGATTGAAGAAAGGAAAATCCAAAAGGTGCATGAATGTGTACATGTGATTGAAACAGGAATTTGTGACAAAACATGGTCTAGTTCTTTCCTAATTTAATTTGTTTTAATAAGAATGAGAAGTACGCAAGGCAGCAACTATTCAAAACATGAATAATCTTGAAGATGTGTTTGTAAAGCAGCCTCCTTAATAAAGCATGCCATTAGGGAGTAAGGGGGGTAAATGGCAGTGTGTGTGAAATTAGATTACCAGCACACTCCCCATTCCTCAGTCCCGTAGATGTGTTTTATCTGCATTTCAGTGTAAAGTTTATTATCAAAACAGCAGATCATATTTTCCCTACTGCCTTAACAGAAAATCATTTACTGTTATGTAGATGAAGTTATATGGTCTCATCCTGCCCAGAGATGCTGAGGGTGCAGTGAACGCTGATCGGCAAGTGTGTTTGTGGTTTTTGTTTTGTTTTTCTACTTTAACAGACAGAATACAGTGTTTTGTTCACGCTCAGTTCATTGGACTTTTACATTTTTTTATTTAGAAATAAATAAAGTGTTTATCACATTTTAGCATTGTAATAAAAAAATCTAAAAATCTATGCGTTTTACTGTACAATACCTTCATGTTTTTTAATGATTCCAGGTTACCAGTAAGAGGCTTTAGGTAACAGGCTTTTAGTGTTTTTAATTGATATCACTGTTTTCTAGGCAGTGAAGTAGTCTGTGTATGTTAGTTTGTCTGTCATCTCAGGCCAAAGTTTGATTTTGACAAAGAAAATATGTTTTTGACTAAATAGTTTGAGTTTGATTAGAAGCCTAAAGTTGGTGCAAGTTGATGTATATTTGTGAGAAAATAATAACTTGTTACATGAATTGTGTGCTTTTAATTGAGAAACACTTTTAAAGAAGTTAAAAACCTGTGGTTTGGTAAACTAAATAAATACACTGTATTGTTATTGTGGAGAAATCACGTAGTGATAATGTTATTTCTTAAGATAATATCTGTAAATGCCATCTTACATTACAAGTGTAACGAAGACCCTGGAACGTTTGGATCCATGTGCAGCACTTTTATTACAGAATGGTCAAAAACAGGCAAATATTCAATCACCAGTAAACAGAGCAATAAAGGAACTAAACCAGGTAAACAATCAAAAGACCGCTCTCAATTGATTAACGGGGCAAAACAAGACATTGCACTAAACAACAGGAAGTCCAGGGTTTAAATAGCCAGGCTGATTGGCAACAGGTGGCAAACAGGAAGTGGTTCCCCCTAGGTACAGGGAACATGGGAGTTGTAGTCCAAAACTGAATTAGTACTCTGGTGACGGCTCCCTCTGGCGGCTGGGAGGAGGCGGAGCGACGGCCTCCTCCATAACAACAAGAATTAGATCCTGACAAGTAAATATTAACAGAAAGTTTGCAAAACCGTATAATTATTTAAAAGCTTCATTATCAGAAGACAAACTGAATTATCCTATGTTTAGTATGCATACTCGTTTCATGCTACGTTTTGCCTGTGTTTTCAAATAGTAAAACGGTAAATCACACACCATATAATCTGTGCTGAAGGAAATGTTCTGACATTACTTTAATATATTCCCCCCAGAGCAAACACACACTAAATCCCAATATAGTCTATTAAACTGGACCAAATTAGAGTCATATCCCTGACAATGATCCTAAAATGGTTCTGAACTTCCGGACAACCTTAATGTAAACACCTCAATAAAAATAACCACTTTCTCTATCCCTCCCTCCTCACATAGGCACATAAGCATTCAGTCTCATGGAAGGAAATGTCTGTTATTATTAATAGCAATGCTTTTTACAGTAATAAAAGAAATTCTATTGCTGCAAAGGCAATGGGGAACGGCGATTACATCTGTTATTGTGTGTGTGCATTCATGCATTGTGCAAGTGTGTGTGAATGAAAGTGTTGTCTTTTTGACATGGGAATAAAAGGAGAACATCCTTTTATAATGTTAACCCTCTATGGAATTCTGACTCACAATTTGTATTGCTGCTGCATGCACCAATGGAATTAAAACACAGTGCTGTTAAAAATGGAGTGTAAGTGTTACTCAAGTGTGTCTAAAAGCATGTCTGGGGCTGTCACCTAGGGTACTATTAAAAAAAGTCTCAGTCACTATAAGGTTTAAAGGCCAATTTCATAATATTTGGGAAAGTTGTCACGTTATACACTTAATAATGACAATATTTGTCAGGTAAAATTTAAGTTTGAAGTTTTTGTTCCTTTTCTTTTAGCTATTTTCTGTTTTATAACTGATTTAGCTAAAAAATTAACCATGGTTTTCACACGGTGCTTTTAGGCACCTTAAATAATACCATGATATTACCAAATACCTTTTAATACTGTTTAGTACAGGCTACAAGCTGTTAAAAGCATAGCCACAGGAATTATCAATATGATATGTTAAAAATATGTTAATTCCTATGTAAAAGCTTTGCTTTTAGTTACTAATCTCCTTATCAATATCCAATGGAAAACACACAACTAATCCTAGCAAGCTGTTTAAATGGCAGAAAAATGCCACACATTCCTATTGAAATTCTAATACTGATGCTGACTCGCACTCTCTCAGTGCAGCATTCCTGCAGCTCTAATCTTTAACAGAGAATTATATAACTCAGTAATACTATTCAGATACACACAACCGATGCAGAACAAATGTGTTTATAAAAGAAGAAATGGCATAGGAAGTCACATGGTGTGTGTGAGGGAGAGAAAGACAAAAGGCATTTGAGGGTTACCTAGTCAATAAAAACTGACTCTCAACTTTAGTGACTTCTCACTAATTACAAAAGATGATTAGCAAGTGCTCTTCCAACCAATCAGATCTTTTCTTCCTGTACTGAGAAAATACTCCAAAAATCATTAAATACACTTATTCTTACACTTATTTTAAGAGATGAACACAATAATGACATTTACATTCTGTTGGTTTGGCAGACACCCTTACATCAATTGACCAAATCTGTCAGTAGCTTCAGGAGTCTTCAACACCTCCAAATAGTCAACAGCAGTGTTGGCTCCCATTCGGCATTCCAGAAGTGGCAAACGATATTCTTACATTCCATACTTTACACTTCACCACCACCAAAGGTTCTGTAACACAGGTTAAGGAACATTTTCCCAGCTTTTTCCCAGAGGAGTTCTACAAGCTGCTAACCACAGGCCTTGGAGACTAAGAGGAGACGGCAAACATTAGAGCCATATAAGTTTTATTCATAACTAGAGACATTTGACATGGTTAGTTGTTCCCAAGGTCACATTGAACATATATTTTAAAAACAGATGATATAAAATATTTTTGCGGTTGTGTAATGTTCTGGAAAATTACACATTATTCCAAGTAAATGTAAGGTAGGCCTCAAAGCGTGCCAAGATGTTTTTCTAACATGTTCTGTGCTGATTTTAAAGGTAAATCTGCCCAATTCTATAACATGGTAAAATGTGTTGAAAAAGTAATATGTGAGAAAAGCATACTGTCTAATGGCCTTTTTTGGTAGCTTTATTTGATAGTTCAGTGAAGAGATGACAAAAAATTATACAGGGTAAAAGAGAGAGGAACAGAGATCAAGGAAAGGACTACGAGCTGGGACTTTCACTTAAAATGCTATTGCACAATATGTCGGCGCTCAGCTCAGTTGGCTATTGGCGCAGACATGTAGATTAGCTCTTAATGTACAACAGAAAACAAATACATGCTGTACCTGGTAATTATTGTTACAGAGGTTCTAAATTGCTTCTCAGAATGCGGTGCTTGAAAGATATCATCTGAACCTTCCTGAACCTCGACTTGTAAATCTGATAGGTCAATCTGCACCAAAGACAATTTTCATTAAGTGACTGATACACTGTAGTCTAGCAATTGGTGGCTTGCTCCTACCAAACAATTATGAATGAGGTATAGATGGACCCAGTGATAGCTGCCTTTAACTGGAATATTAAGCCTGGGAAAGATTAAAATTCTTTACATCTTCTGCTGGTTCATAATCATCTCAAACTGTTGTCAGTGTGTTCGGCTCCAGGAGTCTGCGGCTGGCCCAACTGTTCAATCATCTGACTGTCTAAATGGAAAATTAATCCAAGCCTGCTTGGCATTCATGGTTCTCTGAAACTCTGGTGACCTTATCTGGACATGCCATCCACCCTGTTATATTCAAGACTGTATAACTCAAGATTATAACTGAGATCACGACTACAGCCAAGAACAAAACACAAGCCAGATCTCTCAAGGCCTACATTCAGACCATAACCACAGCAGACAAGACCAAGACTATGAAACAATGTTCACTACCAGTCAAACGTTTGGGTGGACTCACTCATTCTTTGTTATTACTAAAATAACTGTAAAAACAATTGAATTAATAGCTATGCATTGAAGGCAGATCATAAAATGTTCATACAATCACTGCATTGATAGGATGTCTTGCTTGCCTGTAAAACTATGTATTTGCATAACTGCACCCTGCTTGCTCGGACAATCTTTCATCATCGGTGTGTTCTCATGGGAGGACGAGAGCTTATGCATTCAAAGCTAGCTTTTGCTATTGCTAGCCACTCGGAAATTGCCTTTATGCATTCTAGTACCTTTAAGCATTCTTTAATTTCATGAAGAAAAGTGTAACAATGGGTCAGAAACGTTTGGATCCATTGCAGTGTTTCTTTAATAGAATAGTCAAACAGGCCAAAGGTCATACACAGTAAACAGTAATATCAGAGACAAGACAGAAATCATTAACAAGGGACAGGTGTGGGTCAGGGCAGGCAGCAAACAATCAGAGGGGATAACACAAAACTAGATCGGGGCAGGCAGCAGAGAATCAAAAACCAAGGCAGTCCAAGTAATACACAAAGGTAACAGAATAACAACAGGAAACCACTCAGAATTGCTGCACAGGGCAAGACAAGACTTCGCGAAGAGGTAGCGTTTGAGTCCTTTTTATATTGAGGCGATGATGAGGATCAGGTGTAAAGCAGGAAGTGATCAGCGGTATGTAAGGTGCATTCTAGGAAGTGTAGTTCTGTAGGTCCTGTCAATATTCTGGTGATGGCTCCCGCTGGTGGCGCAGAGAAGAAGAGGCTGGAGCCTTCTATTAAAAGTTTCTGTCTATTAAAAAAGTATGCTGGACATTTGTTGACTGCTTTACTGGACATTTTATGATTGCATCTGCTTTGTCTTTAGATTTTATTTTTATACAGAAACCAATTTCAACCACTTAAGCATAAGCATTCAGATCAAAGAGTTTTCAAGATGATAAACATACATTTAGCCAAGTGTGTTTTGACTGGTAGTGTACATTGATGTAATTAACAGTTTGGCAGCTGGTATGGTGAAAATCACATACATAGATTGCATAAAAAACATTCTTGGGATTAAAATTGGGAAATCTCTAAAGTTAAATTTATCCAGGAAATGGAAGGATTCTGGCAGTAACATTTCCAGCCTCCTTACTTCTGCTACTCTAATCCTTTAAACCATAACCGCTTGACCCTGATGTGAGACTTACAATAATCCTTTTATAGCAAGTCTAGATGAGAGAAAATAACAGATAAGGATGAGCAGGAGGATGAGCAGGAGTGATTTATGTGACCTCTGCTTTGCAATACAAAGACACAAAACTGTTAAGGGGTAGGCAATGTGTGTTTATAGGCAAATGGTATGGAACGTTTTGATATGTGCCATGTGAGCTGTTACTTTATTGTGTTTTTGTGTGTGCCTTACCAATTCATGTAGAAGAGAAGTTTAATTTGGAAAAATTCAGATCAAAGGTTCTGAGCTTTAAAGGGTTGTGCAAGGGGGTTGTGCACTCAGAGATTATTTTCAACTTTTTTGCCCAAATTTAGTATTTGAAGTGAACAATTATTAAAAAATTTAAAAAAACGCAAAGAAAAAACACACACACTGGTGTGTGTTTGTTTGTGCTAGTATGTAGAGGGGCAATCTATCCATTTACAAATGCATAACCATTTAGTTCTAAACAACAAACAACACATAATGACAAAAATATTAACTCAGATACACGCACATCAGCAAAAAGCCCTGCTTGTATGCTTATTTACCATATGTATGGACACTGTATAGGATATACAACCTACAGAAATACCTTTTCCCCAAATACATCAACAACCACTTGCACACAAGTATATTCTATGTGTCTTAGTGTTCCCAACTGATCAGGATGTAGGGCAAGTGTTTCATTCCAAAGAGCGTTCTTACATAAGAAAAACATACACAGCTGGCCTGAATAAGTTTAAGCACTTTTTATTTTTACAAAGACTGAACCCAGAAAGCACCCAGGAATTTTGGACGCTCTCCAAACTGTAAACCAAGCACAAAAATATAGTTGCTAGCAATATCAGGGACCAAACACAATAAGCCCTTTAGACTTATAGCCTGTAAGCTTAGCCTATATTGTACTCAGTAAGTCAAAATCCAGCACAGCAGAGGTTCAGCAATCAATATCACCTCAAGCAGGATTTGAACTTGTAACATTTGATAACCACCCGAGATCTGAACACGCTTGGCCACACTAATTATGGCTCTGGTGTGTGTTTTATGTATGTTGAAATCAAATAGAGCTGTTGAAATCAAATGGAGCCAAAGTGACATTTCAATCTCGACAGCTAAAATTCCTAAACATTATTATATACTTTACATTGTAAACCAATGTAAAGTAATTGGTTTACAATTACCTTAGCCAAGGGTTCTCGGCAATCTTTAGATGCAGATGATATATTTCCTCCACATGTGTTGTTGATATGTGATTTCAGAAGTTGTATTATTTCAAAGTGATTATGTTTGATAAGAAGTACAGATCCAAAACAAAGGCAGTATGTGGTATATATAGCACACAGCCATAATTATGGCAGGTCATGCTATGTAGCTCCTGCATAAGCACCACATCCACACACACAATTATAAACTTTCCGTCTCTGCCTGGTTTTACTCTGGGTATGACTAAAGCAGAAAGCATGAATTCTAAAGCAATCTGTCCTGGTGTTCTCATCAAAATACAGACTCATTGAGCATCAGTCTACAGGAGGTTGTGTATAACACATAACACAGAGACAATGCATTATGGGCTTTAGATGCATGACATTGTTTTGAAAATGTTATTCTACATTCAAAAGAAATACAGGATGCAGTACAGTGAATTGAAAACACACTTTTAGTACCCATATCGTACCTGGATAAATCTTTCATTTTAAAGTATATAGCGAGAGGTCACAATATGTGATGCTATTTTCCACATGCCCAAAATAAATGGGAAAAATAATGAGAATGTGCAAAACATAACGATTATTTTTTATTATAGCACAAGTTTAATTGTTTGGTGATAGTTCCACAGGGCATGTGCAGCTGTCATTATATGTACTTCTGGTAAATGCCATTTTTGTTTGGAAATGATGCCACTGCACGTGTGGAGTTATAAATTTGTGCACTTGAAGTAAATGCTGCAGATCTTTTTCGATTCCATTGTGCATGTGTAGCAAGTAATTGGGGGTACTTGAGGTAAAAGCTGTACGCTTTTTTGGTATTGATGCCACTGTGCAGTGGTAGCTTGACATTTTATATATTTTAGATAAACGTTATAGATTTTCTAGTGACGTTAACACAGGGCATGTAGTTAGTGTTAGGAAAAGGCAACTTTATGTGTGGCACGTTTTATTGCACACGTGTGCAGCACATTTAGTGTAATTGGGTAAAAGTTGTGTTTTTTTGTGGTAATGATGCGACTGTGCTGGACATTTTGTATATTTGAAGTAAAAGCCACAAATTGCTAGGTGATGACTTCACAGAGCACATGCATCTGGACATAATGAAACTTGAGGTAAAAGCAACATTTTGTTTGCTAGACATTTTGTTACTTGAGGCAAAACAAAACAAAGTTGGTCCCATGTTTATAAAACATTATGAAAGCTGACAATTAGCATCAGTAAATGTGCAGGCTACTGTAGCAACATTCATTGCATTTTGGGGCAAAATGTATGACCTTTAGTTGTGTATGACTTAATGATTTAAGTGTGTCTCATTCACCATATTTAATATCAGTACATATCAGAAGCATGTTATGAGTTTCTTACATAACCTGGGGGCTGGTGCTTCCACACACAAACCATTTACTATTCAAGAGCGGATCAAAGCAATAGGAATGCTGCCATGACAGTGTGTTTAAAATACTTCTACATTGTCTTTAAACATAGAAAGATGAGGTGAATTCCTTGCATATGTGAGTTCCAGCATAGACTACAGCTAGCCAAAAGAGATATGGTTTCATAACTTCATTTTATCATTTGAATGGGCCTGCATATAGGTCAGTGACACTTTTTCTGTAATAGTAAAAAAATGGTTAATTGGAGAGGTATAATGACAGCACCTGAGGTTTAAATGAAATAAAATAGCTTTAACTAGAAATACCATAAATGATTA
Source organism: Botia almorhae (assembly GCA_036877575.1). Lineage (NCBI taxonomy): Eukaryota > Metazoa > Chordata > Actinopteri > Cypriniformes > Botiidae > Botia > Botia almorhae. Next base: position 1,730 of record JAZGTJ010004150.1, on the reverse strand, counting down.
TAAAACAAGCTTAGGCATAAATGTTGTTTATATGACAAACAATTCTACCAAAGATGTAAATAATTTAAACACTATTTGACCTATTTGATCAGGGTTTCCTATTAACCCTGAAGAACTCAAACTTTAGTCCTGTGGTTTGATCACCCCCTACAGGTTCAACTCAATACACATTTAATGTAAAATCCATATTAATCACCCACATTTTTAAGGTTTTGTTACCCTATAAGTGTACTTTAATACTAACACAGCCTGAAAATCAAAGACATTGGAAAACAATGTGTGGATGGTATGGTTATTTTTGTTATAAAAGTTTATATAAGCCAAGGGTTCAGAACATCACACATTTCTGATGCCTTATCAAACAGACCTGATTTAACTTAGCAGCTAATTAGTAAAGTTCCCTAAGATTTGAAATAGCAGTGTCAGGTGAGAAAAATATTTAAAATGTGTACTGTTGGAACCAGAGCCATGGGACAGGTGTTGGAAGCCACTGGTGTATCATGTTTAAAAATCCAAAATTGGAAGTGTGTATACAACTCACTCAACAATAAAACAATAACTGAATGTGTGATGTATAGACAGCAAGATAGTTCTGTGATCACCTGATGAAATTTTCTGGGCATCTACTATAAAAAAACATGAAACACTGCCCTCTGGCTTCAGCTTGTAAAAGGACAGAAGGCCTTCCTTATTTTGCCAAGTGAGAGATGTTCCTGGGTCAATATCATTGATGGCCCTGGGACAACAATCAATAAATCAGATGTGACAGATGAGTTTACAATTACAATTAAGTTTAGGCGTATAACCAGGGTTAGGTGCCTCTACACCATCATTATTCACCTATCATTTCCATCTGATTTTAGAAATATAATTAGGATTAGGATTATAGTTTGGGTTTGGGGAAGTTATAGGGTTTTTAATGGAAATGTTGTTCCAGGGTCAACAAACTATATTAACACAGTAATATTCCCACTTGGAAAAATCAGGTTGAGTAACACACAAAGGTTAATATACCACCACAACATTTATTTGTATTGCACATTTCAATTGCATTGCCAAATTCTCTTTTAGCAAAAATGCTTTCTCCCCCACTGGGTTAAATGACACCTGGAATACCCATTACTTCCCCAAAAAACAAACATGTGGTCCTGGAGAACAACAACAAGCATATCTCCACACACACCACTGTAGAAGTGAGTGTTACAGAGATGGGTGTTGACATTCTGAATGAACACACTGTGTGTTTCCTTTGAGACAGCACTGAAAGACATGTTTATGACATCCTGTCTTGTTTGACTCTGTTTCATAACTAAACATCTTTCTGTGTTCATTCATCCATCTGTTTGTGGTGTCTCGATCTCTACTTCACTCCCTCTACCTTTACATAATATGTGTGACAAAAACAAGCACCGTGGGACAAATGAAAATGAAGCAGAGAAGCTTTAGTGTCTACCGAGTATTCATAAAAAGGTTTTTGTATAGTTTATAGAAAAAAACAATAATCTGTGTTATTGAGAACAAATGTATATCCACAAACCACAAATTAGTTATTAACCTCCTATACATGTGTTATTACATAGCATTGCACATAATACATTGTATTACAATACAAAGAATTCACATCCATGAGGTCTAGACACATTGTTAGTGTTCATAACAAAATACAAATAAAATAAACCAATTTAAAATGTGAGTTTAAAAACAAGGTCTCAAGTTTCACACAAGGTCCA
>JAZGTJ010004149.1:16319-32091 GCA_036877575.1 Botia almorhae | reverse complement strand
ACAGTGTCAGAGTCTCTTCTGTCTGTGAAGAGTGTTGTAAAGACACACAACACAAGAATGAACACACAGTGTCAGAGTCTCTTCTGTCTGTGAAGAGTGTTGTAAAGACACGAAAGCTGAATTCATTTAAAAACCACTGGTGATCTATTAACAATTATTTCAAAACAGCAAAACCCAAATTCATCATTTGTTGACAGATCTGTCTGTCATGACTGTGTCAGAAATGCACACATATAACCAGCAGCCGTGTGCCACAGGAGGAAAATCACACAGTGTTGGGTTGATTTGAGGTATTTGTATACCGAGCGGGACATCCCACCTGATTTCTTGTTGTGGTCTTTCTCCATCCTCTCTAGGCTCTCGAGAAGGTAGTCCACCTTGTGTTTGATTTGAGAAAGCTCTCTCTTAATAGTCTGCAGGTCATCTGCTTTCACTGACATCAACACAAACACAAAAGACAAACCAGAATGTTTGTTCAAACTGACAATCCCATCAGTTCAATTGAGCTGCAGTCCGTAACTTCTCTCTACCGCCTCTCTGTTTGAAATATAAAACTGCAGCTTACTGGAGTGGATGTCAAATGCTGCAAGAACAAGTTACAAACACTCCACAATCTACAGTACCCGCACAGCTTAAATTATAAATCATTATTACCGTACAGTGATATAGCTGCCGGATCTTCTTTCTGGTTACAGGCAGACATTTCCCATGAAATCGGACCCGACAGCTCAAATTGTAAATTATTATCATAAATGTATCGCTGTGATTCAAGTAAGGAGATTGTTGAACACTGATCTGTCATGTAAGATTTTTGTTACATATTTCAGCTTTAAATGATTAAAATGAATGTTTCTAATGTGACATTACATAAAACACACTAATAACTTATCCACACAAACAAACAGTATCTGTTTATAAATATGAACTGGTTACTTGGGAGAGACAGACACAGGTACTGACGGGCTCTGGAGGACGACCGCTGGCTGCTCTTGGATGAAGAGAAGCTGGACTTTCGGCGACTGGTTCCTCCACTCAAGCTGACCCGCGGGCGCTTGGAAGGGATCACAGCTCGAGAGAGAGGAGGAGGGGGTGGGGGAGGTACCCGGGAAGGGTACGAATACATCCTGTCACGCATTCAACACCAATTTATTTCTGAAAGACTTCTCAAAAAATACATCCAAAGCAGCTTTCAGCTTTAAAGAGAACAGCGGCTGATCTTACCTGTCGTAGTAATCTCTCTGGAAATCATAATCCAGCTCAAACGTAGAACTGCTGTGGGCAGATTGTGGAAATGATCAGTATTAGAGAATGTTTACAACTTAAAGGACTAATAAACTGGGTGAACTAATCCTCAACTTACCTATACATATCCCCGGCTGATCGTTTTGTTGTTTTTGACCGATGAGGTTTGGGCTCCCCTGCCAAGTTAATATCTGATAGGAAAACAAGTCGATCATTTAGGCAGGAAAGCAAACTGCACGTCACCGATTCATTTGCATGTCTCACAATACAAGCACTAAAGAAACGTTTGCAGTCATTTAAAAGGCAGAAAGAAAACATTCCTCATGGTAACTCTGTTTGAAACTGCACTGGTCAGAGACTTCTTTAGGCCTTTAACACTGTAATGCAGATTTGTGGTTTATAATGCTGCAATACAGTGAACACACTAAACCCATGATCATCACTTAAAAGACATCTGCTAAACAAGTTCAACACTATATTCCACAGCAAAACACCACTGTAAAGACCTGCTAGAAACAGCTTTCCAACAACATCAGCTGACTGGGGATCAGTTAGTGTACTCACCGAGCACCTGCCCGACGATCATTCGGCCATCCTCTCCTGCCACAGCGGCCCGTGCATTCCTCTCATTGACATACTGGACGAAAGCGTAGCCCTTGTGCACAGAGCAGCCAACGATCTTCCCATACTTGCTAAAAATGGCCTCCACGTCTGCCTTGGTGACCAGCATGGTGTTCAGGTTCCCGATGAACACTCTGGAGTTCAGCGAGCGGGGATCTGTCTTATTAGTCACGTTGCTGGCCATCAGTTGACTAGTGCTGGAGGGACAACTGGAGATGGACAGAGAGACACAGGGAAACAGGGGTAAATGTCCAGAGAAATCTCATCTATAGTATTACTTGAGACAGAGTGTCAAAATAAATGTACGTCTAAAACGAGACATTCAGAGTGTAAACATCCACTGAGAATCCAACCTGGACATGTGTATTAATTTATAATTATAGCGATACTACTGGTACAGGTGTTTTTTTGCCTCAACAGTGTGGATGTTAACAGGAACCAATCACACTTCCTGCTGTCTGTACACAGTGTTTGTGTTTCGTGCTAATGCATCGTGTCAATGGCTCTCTATTGGTGGACGGTCATCTTAAGATTCTGATGTTTCTCACCGAGGGCCGATCAGTCCCTCTTATTCATTTATACACAGGAAAGTTGTGTGGCATTTGAGGTGTTGACTGTGACTCACTCCATAGCGTCAGTGCAGGGTTGTCGTCTGTCTGTCTGTCTGTTCTTTTGTCACTGGGGTTTGTGGTCAATGTGAGCAGGCTGGGGTCTAGACTGCCCTCAGCCAAACCTACAATTCCCAATATCACCCAACCAAAGAGCAGCTTCCACCAGTTACACTGAGGCAACAAAAACACACCTCATTACTGGACATGGTTAGGTTTGTTTTAATCAATACTTGTGCACTTCTGGTAAAGGCGCCGTCGATGACCAAAACACACTGAAGGATGCGCTGGAAAAATAAAGGGAATCATTTCAAAGTAAAAGGGAAAACGGCATTCATGTTCTTTGTCGCATGGCAAAACTGTCTGCCGATTAATCACCATAATGACCTCAGGCCGCCTGGAACTGACGCAGGAAAGACAAAACAAGAAGGAAAAATAATGCTTAAAATCTAAAAATCAAAACTTGTGATTCGGTTTAACTGAGAGGAGAAAAATGCAAAATATACCCATGAGACACTCAAAAACCCCTTTAGGTCGAATTCTGTCCGTGCGTCCGCAAAATAAACACACATCGCAACGAGCAAAACAACCGAATTTGAATTGTCCTATTTACCGCGCGGTATGATTTTATTTATGTATTTGAAATAAAAATGTTTGATGCGCTACGACTCAAGTCAAGCCACGAGACCGATGAAATATTGTGGAAATCCTGCGCAGACAAAGAGGACAAACCCCGCCGCGCGAGCTCCGCTTCAGGGCCCGGCCGCTCTCACACAGGCAGGATAAGAAATCCTTCACAAAAATGCACGAAAAAATATGCAGAGATGAACAAAATCTCGAATACAAAAAACTACTCACCAAAAGTTCAAAGTTTAAAACGAGCAATTTAGGAAGGCTCAAGAACCTTACACTGGCTGCAAAAGGCAAACGTGAAGTCAACGCGAGCAGGCAACACAAAAATAACGACACATGTTTTTTTTCAAGTTAAAAGTTTTGAGTTATTTCTTGGGCTTATTTCAGTTGTAAGCGGCGTATTTTTAGACATTATATAAACGCTATACGGTAACTATATGAAGTATAATGAGGTATGTGTTAAAATTAATTTGACACTGTACTGCTGAAAAATGAGAAAGGCTTGTATTTTAAAAGGACGTAAAACCGCATGCCGCGCGCTTTCGTACTGTGTGAAGTCAGCTAAAATGAGACACTCTCTGTTAATCCTCTAAATCATATCAAATAAAGTGAGCACAAAAATACATTAAATGGCTTCAGACATGTATGAGTAAGCCTGTTTTATTAAGTAAGAATTGTATGTTCACAAATTAAACAAATTAAATGTTTGCCACTCTGTATAATTTGAAATGCCTTTATTGACAGTTGTCAGGGTTACCGGGTCAGAAACAGATCGTGTTTACACCTGAAAATCATTTGCGATCTAAACATCACTTTAATACACTAAAACTGCACACGTGCTGTGTCAGCGGGCAAAGAACTACACTATTATACACCATAACCATTATCTCTTATCAAATCAATCCGCTTGTAAAAACATCAGCTGTAACGAGAGCTGCTGTACTGGATCGTGAAGTTTCTGTCTCAAGCCTATATTTTCTGTCATGTAAGATCATTCAAAACCCGTGTTTATCAAAGTTCATCAGTGTTCATGAAGTCTGTGTGTGAGGGAACGGCATCCACAGTAAATAAATAAATGTATATTTTCACACACATAAGTGGCAGTGACTGGTTATGACTTTATAAATGTCTTTATCATGTCTGGCCCACCAGTACACTCAGAAACAGTCTCTCCTTGTCGATATTTGTTTTGGTTCCAGTCTGGGTTCTTCTCTGTCTACACCACAAAGGCACCGTACGCAGAAACATCTAATATGTTAAAGAACATGTCCAGGGTCCAGCGTCTTGTCTTCACTCGGAAATTCTAAAGCACTGCAATAAAACAACCAATTAACATAACCCTGGAGAGAGTGACATTTTACATTTCTTCAGAAACATACAGCATATTGCTTAACACATGACAAAAAATACTAGTAGTAAAATACTGTGTTAAGACTGTCTTCTTCCCCTTTGTTACTGTAATCCAGGATAGGATTATACTGGATGGTAAAGAAAAAGGAAAAAATAGGGCAAAGGAGTTTAAGAGTCTTCTTTAAAATAAACCATTTTTCTACACGCAACAATCCATCTTTTAACCAACTGTAAACTCAAATACTCACAAAAACAGCCACCAATTTGGTAAAAAACGGGTTGCAGGAGCAGCAGGTAAAAACCCCTCAGAAGACAAAACATCAGGCTACATTTGACCGTAGAGTCACAATGCTGACTCTACCACAATGTAAGTAAAATTCACAATATCTGCTTTAAAGTTGTTAACGCTACTGATCAGTTAATGGCTTGGCATGGCTACATTTAGGTTGTGAGAAAATACGTATTGGCGCATTTGTGAGAAAATCTGTCTGTGTGAGAAAGTCAAGTTTTCCTCATAAACAAAATATATATATTTGCAACACCTCCTGCATTTTCTTTCAAATTGACGTGTTTGTGCATATTACTTTTTGTTTGTTTGCAAGTAGATTTTTTCTTTGCAAAACGCTGGATTTGTTTGTTAAGTTTTGGCACATAAATAACTCGATAGGCTCTTACATCCTCATCTTGCCAAGAGAAAAACTCCATTCACAGTATTTACAACAGTGTCCATTAGTGCTCTGGGTTTCTAGAAAACTGATTTAATACATTGAGCACATTTTATGTAAATGACAATATTCTTAAATAAAAAAGAAAATAAAGAATGGTGTTGTTTTTTCTGTACATTTGGCTTAGGAGAAGCTGAACAAGAGATCAAAAACATTTTTTTCAAGAATTGTTTATGTAATCTGATATAGATGTTTTACTATGTAGGCTCAATGCCTTTCTTTAGTATGTACATATTTAATGTATATCAAAACATCATCAGTGGAACAGCCAGCAGCTGCGCCCTGTGTGCCATGAGTCTTTTCCTTCAGAGTGACGAGTGTCCAGTCACCTAAAACTGACCTTGCAACTATACAGGTCACTGTGCAGATAAATGACCTTTCATCAGTGCTGACTGACAGCACACAAAATAACCAGGAGAAGAGGACAAGTGGTTTCCAGGAGCAGAAAGTGAAAGATTTGGCAAATTTAAGTTTTAAATGGTCCCAACAAAACATGTTTTTGATTGAGTGTGGCCATGCAGAAGAAAAGGCAGCCATGAGACTAGTGTTTACACACACTCTTCAGCAGACATCAGCAGAGGGTTGATGTACTCGAATCCCTCAAACTCTGACTGGTCAATCTTCTTTACAGCATCACTATGGGAAACAAAGAGACAATCAGAGTCTCAACTGCACGGCCAGACCACTTTCAAAGAGACTCATCCGTGGAATATCATGGAAAACAGGGAACTGAGGGTTTAACGTTTCATCAAGGAAGAGCAGAAATAAAAAGCTGAGGAACTTTTGAAATATTTCATGTTGGAGTATTACAGACGTTTATGGGAATTAATTTGACATGTTGGGTAATTTTTACAAATTAATTTTTATATCCTATACAAACATAAAGATAATCATCTTCACTTCCTCAACATGACTTCATCTGTGTGCCATATTTCCCATATATTCCCAGTTTCCAAAATTCTCAGAATGCTGCAATCCTATGGAAGAGTGTTGTGAATGTGATGTCACTTCCTGGCACATTTGTTACTGATAAAAACAGTATTACTGTGGTGAAGATGTGAAGTGTGTTAATGGTGATTCAGGAGGCCTAATGCGTGACTGACACACACACACACACACACACACACACACAGACAGACAGACAGACAGACACTCACTCATCATCAGGTGTCAGCTGTATGGGCTCGCTGGTGAACTGAGCATCAAAGTTATCCAGGCCAAACTCTCCAGAGATGTTGGGCTTGAAGGGCGGAACCACCTGCTTCTGTTCCATCTGTAACACACAGAGCATGAGTTAAATAATGCCTGTCAAACAGAAGTCACACACTGATAGTAATCTATAAAAATAACAGCCTGATTCACATCAAAGAATTTACTTTAACAACAGATTACATATCAGAATAATAAACATATTCCTGGTTATTTGTTCATCATGCTGATTCAGCACAGGGATTCAATATAATATAATAGACACACAGATCTTTCTAAGGGCTCTTCAGAACTGTATGTACTGTCTTAGCTTGACCTCATCATGAATTTCACAATGCAAGAGCTTCAAAAGCAAGTCAGGATTTTCCCCTTACAGCTGCTCTGACAGGAAACTGTCTCTCTCTCTCTCTCTCTCTCTCTCTGTGCAATCAGACCAACAGAGACAGAGAGGAGGTCACTGTGTCTGTCTGCATCTTGCCTCCTGGTTCATCAGTTGTCCTACACATGACACAGTTCAGTCCCTCAGCACTCAAACCAGAAAAATCCATGACTTCACATCATCATAATGCCACAGACTCGACACAGTTCATTTCTTGTTATAACCCTGAACAACTCACACACTATCACATAACACAAAGCAACTCATTTTAATGACATTATTTAATAAGGAGGTAAAATCAGAATCTTAATCTTTTAAAATGAATTAGTCTGAAAGAAACAGAGGATGAGGTGTTAATAACACTCATCATCACAACATGTTGATTACATGAGTGATTCTGAAGGTTATAAACATCAGTGAACTGTTTAGTTTCACTGCAGTCAGGATAAAAGCAGTGATTCATGATTCCACTGCAGCCTTGAGCCAAAACAAGCAGTAAGTCAGATATGAGAGACAGAGGTGACTCACAAGATCCCAGTCTATATTTCTGAAGAAAGGGTGAGCCATGATGTCTGCAAAACCTGTCTGAGGATGACATCCAAGACGCTCCTTCGGCTCCTACAAGAAACAACAGCAGTAAAGAAATCAGATGAAGAAAGACAGAGAAAGAAGATCAAATTAGTCCGAGTGTGAAATCAATCAGCCAGGAACATTTCGGATCATTTTATGGACAACAGATTGTCTTGTATTTTTATGGTGTTTATTGTATTATTCAGATGACGTTTATCCCTTTATTTCTCTTTAGGCTGTATGAAACATTTCTGTACACGTGCTACAGTGTGTGTGTGTGAGTAAAATAGATCATCACAGCTATTTAACAGGTGCATGTGACAGCGATTGGTTTCCTCTGATCCCTCTTTACCTTGTTGAGAAATCCCTTCAGAACACTAGCGGCTTTTACTGACAGCGATCTGGGAATCCTGATCTGCTTCTCCAGAATTACTGCAAACAAACAGAAGAACAGAAATGACTGGACATATACAGTGAAACATGAAACCCCTGTGCTGTTGTCATGTACCTTGGAACAGGTAATCTTCTGTGTTTTGATCAGGGTTATCAGAGCTGCCCACTATATCGAAGGGTGACCTGCCAGCCATCATTTCAAACATCAGAACGCCCAGAGCCCACCAATCTACACTGAAACCTGCAGAGAAACAACGAGCAGCTCAGCACAGGCACAGACAGCCTGGAGGATCAGCAGTAACCAGATTAAAACAGCTGTGTGTGCTAGTGCTCTCCACAGAAGATCTCTGTTAAGAGCAGTTATGGTGAGTGTTTACCGTAGTCTTCTCCTCTCAGAATCTCAGGGGCTATGTAGTTAGGAGTCCCACAGAAAGTGCTGGTTGTGTCTCCAGGTCTCAGTCCCTCCTACATAAAAGTGTCATGTTGAAAACAGAGAGGGATGAATAGATCAACGGATGATGTGCTAACACTATGCTACATTAGCACAGCATTGACACTCACCTTACACATGCCATAATCAGTGAGTTTGATGTGTCCCTCAGACTCTAAAAGCACATTGTCTAGTTTCAGATCTCTGTAGATGATGCCGCGCTCATGGAGGTAGTTCAGAGCGAGACTGATCTCAGCTGAGTAAAACCTGCCCGCCGACACAAAAGAACAACTTCAACACTCATGTGTGTCTGTTCCTGTTATCTACTCATTAACACTGACATCAACATCAGCATCAGCATCAGCATACCGGGCATGTTCTTCAGGAAGTTTTCTCTGTCGCTGCATATGGAACATCAGATCCCCTCCATTCACATACTCGATTACAAAGAACAGTCTGTCCAACACAAACATCAGATGCAATTACCCACGGACACCAGACAAACTCACACAGCAAGCCACGGACACCAGACAAACTCACACAGCAAGCCACAGACACCAGACAAACTCACACAGCAAGCCACGGACACCAGACAAACTCACACAGCAAGCCACGGACACCAGACAAACTCACACAGCAAGCCACGGACACCAGACAAACTCACACAGCAAGCCACGGACACCAGACAAACTCACACTCAAACTCAGATTCATCTTTATTTAAGGGAACATACAAAAGGCCTACAGGGCTTCATTTCAGTGTTTATTCAGCATTACTACAAGAATAAGAACCTGAAGCAAATGTCTCAAAACAGAGGAACAGACCCTTTAAAATGATTTCTAGTGTATTCGTGCCCATGACACAAAGCTAGTTTGTAAAAGCCCTGTGTCTTACTGTTCAGATGTCTCTTTAAACTACATACAGTGAAAGACACAAGCCAACAGTAAAAAATTACTTCCTCAGAGGAAACCTTAGTGCTGAACCATTTATGAAGACAGAAAAGAGGACAGATAATGTATGAAGAATATGGTATATAGTATGGCTGGCAATCATTTTAATTATTAAATTGCAACAAATCTTCTGTTTTTGTATGGCAACATTTTTTTCTTGCAAAGGAAATTATTGGCTTTGGTAAATGTTTTCAGAGTATCACACACACACCCATCTGACAGATATTAGTAAAATCAGATGCTTTGTATACAGAAGTCAAAAACACATGTGTTTACATTGGCTTAAGAACCTTCTATAGTCACTGATATTTGTAGTGTTTTTTTTACTGCAGGAACAATACCTGTAAACGTTATTTCTGGAGTTGATGTGAAAGTGAACTGACCTGCTCTCAGTCTGGAAGCAGGAATGAAGCCCCACCAGGAAAGGATGATTGGACGCCTGCTCAAACACGTGCTTCTCTGTCTGCACCCAGTCAATGTCCTGAACAGCAAACATACACAGCAAACAAATCAATCTCCAGCTGAGACACTCAAGTCTGTATTGAGCAGAATCTCCTCATGAGGGTTAGAAGGACGAGGGCTCTGGGTCTTCAAGAAGACCATCTAATGGATGTGAGGAGACTTACAAATACTGAGAAAAACCAGACTCTTATTGACAGCTGCTAAAAACACCTGAGACTCAATGACTATTACTGCTGCTCTCAATTCATCATACAAGTCTTAAGTGCATCTAATCGGAGTTAAACGGTCACTTCATCAGAGTCGTGTCATCTGTGTGTTTTTTTTTCTAAAAGACAGAATTGAAAGAACTCTTGCTTGGAGTTGTGTAGGGCTGTGATGAGTGATGTGTGTTCATTTGAAGGAAACATCACCTCATCATCGTTCACCAGCTCCTTCTTCACCACCTTCATGGCATAGATGCGGTCTGTCTTCTTCAGTCGCACCAGCAGCACTTTGGCATAGCTGCCTCGACCGATCACCCTGAGCAGGTCAAAATCTGACAGGCCAAGACTGGACACAGCTTTCCCTGACATCTGTCTGACATCAGCCTGCTGAAAACTCCCTTCATCAGTTCATCTACACACTAAATCAATTTGGGTGAAGAAAATATTTGTGTGGAAAGGAAAATTCACTGTTCTGACATCACCATGAGAATGAATGCAGGTCTCACCTCAAGCTCCTCTCCCTCATGATTGATGCTTTCTGTTGAATTCTTTTTGTCCAGAACTGCAAAACAACACGAGGAATAAACTGACTGTCATTTTATCACTTCATCACTGGCCTGCAGGCATTATTCACTGAGGTTCTTATTCCAAACATAAGCCTTCAAACCAAACCAGACCAGACACTTTCATAAATGAAGCGTGCTGTATGTTGTGAGAAGACTCGAGCCTGCAGGTCACTCAATGTGCTTTAGTGCCAGCACAGAGCACAGAGCACAGAGCACAGAGCACAGGGCACAGGGCACAGAGCACAGGGCACAGAGCACAGGGCACAGAGCACAGGGCACAGAGCACAGAGCACAGAGCACAGGGCACAGGGCACAGGGCACAGAGCACAGATCACAGGGCACAGGGCACAGAGCACAGGGCACAGGGCACAGGGCACAGGGCACAGGGCACAGATCACAGGGCACAGGGCACAGGGCACAGGGCACAGATCACAGGGCACAGAGCACAGAGCACAGAGCACAGAGCACAGCACTGATGAGAAAACACTGGTGTAACACTTCCAGTCATTGAACACCACTCAAGATAAAAATCAATCAATTAATGACACACTATAGATCCCTGTGGATCAATTCAACCACTTAATGACAGTAGTGAGGCACATGAGCACTGCTTAACACTTCTGCTAAGCCAGCTGGTTAAGGGTTTAGTAAGTAAGGGGCATATATTCTTCCAGATTTGAGGTTTAGGTTTGATCAGAGAGGTTGATTGTTTTGTGGACCTCATGTGGACATGACATGTCTTTGCATGACAAGCAGAGTGTATGCACCACAGGTTCCTGTACCTTGATCAGCGTGTTCAGACGGGGTGGAGCCTGGAATAATTCTTCCAATCATCGGGTCCTAGAAGCACACACGTTTAAATAAATAACAGCACTGCGTACACTGAACAAATAACTTCAACAAACACATCTGAGGAACCTTTCAGCAGTGTTCAGTGTCTAATGTTCAGTCCCAACACATTCCCACACTCTTTCATGAACACATGTGCACATTTTCATACGGGAGTTTAACACCCTCATGTTGGTTTTTTGGCAATTCTGGCTAATGTGGTAATACTATTAGCTACCACTAGAGATTCTTAACATTAAAAAAAAATAGCAAAGAAAGAATATTTTAACCAAATGCTTTATTCTCTCTGCCGACACAATCATGTTGAAAAGCGCAGATTCTGTATGGATCAGATAATGTGTCACCTGTATCACCTGTCTGCCACACTCCACTGTCACCAGTTTATGGCATTTCTTATGGACCAGCAGTTTACAGTTGATGCATTTGTACCCCTGCCGCCCCAGACCCCAGATCCGGTCCGTACAGATGGCACAATGAGCACGCTGGACACAGAACAGAACCATGACTCCTGTATTAAACACAAACAGGCTAATATTTTCAGATCTATTGGGGTCCAAACGTGTAACATACCCTGTTAAAGCGTTTGGCCTGGAACACATGTCCGTTAGCATAGTAGAGTTTCCTCCAGCGTCGAGCTCCACGCCGGTATATAGATTCTGTGTTAAACAAAGATTTGAGATCTGTAAAATCATTAATCATCAATTATAATCACACATCACTATACAAATGCAGCTGTACTCCAGCACTGTAACGTCATTCAGACGAAAACTGCACCAGATTCTTTACAGTAATAAATAAACATTATCATCATCTACATGATCTTCTTGGTAACACAGAACTACATGTACATACTGTCTTCTCCAGGGCAGGGCATTCCAGGCCTCTCAGGAACACAAGGAAATACTGCAGAAAGGGAGAGACTGTGAAAACCACACACACACACGCACGCACGCACGCACGCACGCACGTTTCCAGCATGACCTCCCCGTGACCTCTCCTCATCTGACAGTGGAGAAGGACTACAGGGTCAATAAACTAAATCTACTGAGGCCTGCAGGGTCAGCTGCTGGGGATAGTGTATGCTGACAGACAGTTCGATAAGTTTTTCTGCTAGCCCTGGTGACCGGACATCTCCTGTCCTGCATTACTAACTGACACACAGAGCAACATAACAATGTATCTGTCAATCATTGCACTCATGCTTTGCTTGACTCGCAGCTTTCCTCTCCACTAATGATCTAAGCTGCTATAAACTGCAGAAGGGTGTTGTAAATAAATAATGTATGAATCTGAGCAATTACAAAACGTGAACTCTGTCTAAGCTCATCTGCAGGGAGAAACTATGCATTGTATAAAGCTGTATTTTCAGTTATATCTGAAAAGACATGAGTGTTACACTGTGTCAACTGGGTGTGATAAGTTTCCATTGACAAACAATCTGTCTGTCCACATGCAATACGATACTGCTGTGTGACATGATGTACTTACAAACAATCAGAGAATATTTTTAATACACAAGTATGAGGCAAAGTATTTCATAGTGAGTGGGGCTATTCAAAAAACCTTATTCAGAAATCTAAGCCATGAAATGTTTGGCTGCTTGTTAAATATCGTGTTTATGGCTGATTAGGACAAACTTTCTTAGCTTATATTTTGTATTACTTGTTACTTTGTATCTTACAGTATCTTAAGACACTGTAAGAACTTACTTGTCTAAATAAGTTTTCAAGAACTTGGAGAACACCCCAGACTTGCAGTGCAAAAGCATGTAAGACCATACTGCAGTATAAACCCAGTGACCCACATCAACAGTCATATCTCAGCATACCGTGAATAATGAGCTCGGAGTCTTTGTTGAGTTCATAGAGACGTAAAGCCTCCTCCAGCTCCAGCTGAGAAGAAACAGTACACGGATCTCCTGCAATTACAACAAGACTCTGGCAAAGATGTGACAGATTGTACACATGTGACACTACAAACAGCACGAATGAAGGAGAACATCAGCAGAATGGAGAAACAGATGCTATGACTGTTCAACTGTTAGTGAGCATAAAGCATTATTGATGGGGCCTTCACAGAGCTTCACAGACAGATGGATTAAGTCCTCGCCATGACGACCCTCTCAGATCAGCTGCACTAATGACAAGTGTGAGCTCAGTGTGGAATGAAGAGATTCTGGTATTTAAATGAACATCATTCTATCTCATGTGACCAATGCTGCAGTCACACACAGAAAACAAAACCTTTATTTCTCCTCAAAAACAGAGTCCAGGGTCTAATGCCAACACTGAGCCTGACAAACCTTCTTCATCAATCCATTTCATGGTGAAGAGCTGGTCATTGTCCATGGAGCACATGTCTCGCACCTCACTGCACAGCCCCTCATAGGAGATGGACGGCTCGAAGTGTGTGATCATTATGTCCCTAAAACAGAACCATGAGCAATGGTGTGAGATCACAGATTAAACCTGTATGATTTTTATACTGAATTACTGAATACAACACAGAAGCGTGTCCAGAAACCTAAATGTGTGGAGAATCTCTCTCTCTCTCTCTCTCTCTCTCTCTCTCTCTCTCTCTCTGTCTGTCTGTCTGTCTGTCTGTCTGTCTGTCTGTCTGTCTTCTACAATTGTGCTTGGTAATTCTGAAAATCTAAACAAAACATTATGGAAGACTAAAGAGCACTGCAGGAATCATATGGTGAAATTCTCATTTCCATAATGGAAGGCAGCTACTTTCCCTCAGTTGATGTGTTCAGACTGTTTTGGTTCATTACTGAGATCTGTCCCTTCAGTCTGTGAGCCAGCACACTGTCCCACAAGTTCTCAGCAATAAAACTAACAACACATCTGATTACAAACCAAAGCCCTGTTTCTGATCTCATGAAGTCAATTCAGAGAGACTGGCTCAGAGACACAGTTCTAACTGGGTAATCACAACTGAGATTCCATGCTAATACACACATGTGAGAAGTACAGCTAATCATCAGGACAGGTGCACACACACAACAGAGCTTGCAGGGAGTGTAAACAGCAGTCAGTCTACAACAGGTCTGTTCAAAGATACTGGTCGTACAAGTTTTTCAGAAGCTACAGTATGTCTCGCGCTCTTTCCTCAATATTAAAAGGAATTAGAGAGTTCTGTATTTACATTGTTACTTCCCAATCTAGATTATTTCATTTCATTACACCGTTTAAATTAGTGCACAGTGACACAACCTGGTTTACGTGTATTATTAGGAACAAAATGATGTCAGTAGGGTATCTGTGACTTTAGACAGACGCTCTTAGATAACACCAACACTCATGATGTTAACTGTGAAACAATACACAAGCGTATAACCCCGTTAGGATATACGTCCATGTGAAGCATTACGGAACGAGGACAGAGAGCAGCGGTACATGAGAACAGGAGAACCCGCACGTCTGATGCTTTTATAACGCCTGTTGATTTGTTTTTGGATAAACTAACACTGAATGCTAGCGAGCTTATCATTTGTGTTCATCCTGAAACTGTGATGTTGAGCTCGAGGCAAGTGTTTTGAAACGTTTATACAGACGAACAACACAGCACACGGACTCAGTAGATACTTACCCTCTGTAGTAAGCTTTGACCCGGACCTGGTGCGGGTTTTCACCGGGGTGGGACACGGTGCTGTCCCGCAGGGTGGGCATTCTGAGCTAATGACGCTAGCCTGTTATCGCCTGACACAAAAACACGGTGTCATAAAACTAAAATGAATTCTCACACGATAATAGAATTGAGGCAGATCCCCTGAATGAAGCAGCCTGTCTAGAACACAACGGGTAAGTTGTAGCAGAAATGAATCGCCATACTAGAACTTCAGCATCTGAAGGGAAACACTGCCTCCTCTCGCGGGCAGATCCAAACAGCGCAATGCGGAGGGGGAGACAAAGTGGTTTACATTCAAGATATTACATATAATCAACGACTGCTCGTAACATTAGTATTATAAAATTATTTAGTGTGGGTAATTTTATAAAAATGTTTATATTACATATCTGCGAGTTGCTGTCGCAGTGTGGTGATATTTAAGACGAGTTTGGCGGGATGGTAGCGTCTGGTAGCATTCCGATTATACCACAAAACTTTGAAGAGGGGGCAAGGAACTGCACAGTGTTTGGTCTCATCCAAGTCAATAATGAGTAAAACGTTTATTTTGAAGTTTTCAGACTATACTGAAATAAATCTGACAGTCGAGTAATAGTTTAAAGAAAAAATAGTATAATCTTAACGTCGCTTGTGTGAGGGCACTTGATCAGTACAGCTAAAAGTATCCTTGGTTCTTCTTACAGTTCTCTCTGCTAAATGGATTAGGAAACACAGATAAATGGATAAATGTCATTTATCAGTCCTGTATGGGTTTATTCCAGACATATGTCCCCTCCCGCCAGCTACGGTCAGTTAACGAGCGACATCTAATCGAGGTACCAGATCACTCTCTAAAACTTTCACCTACTCTGTCCCTTTGTGGTGGGATGAACTCCCAGCCTCCACCCGATCTGCTGAGACCATCACAACCTTCAGAAAACAACTCAAAACACACCTGACCAATCCCTAA
>JAZGTJ010004149.1:0-16269 GCA_036877575.1 Botia almorhae | reverse complement strand
AAATGTCATTTATCAGTCCTGTATGGGTTTATTCCAGACATATGTCCCCTCCCGCCAGCTACGGTCAGTTAACGAGCGACATCTAATCGAGGTACCAGATCACCCTCTAAAACTTTCACCTACTCTGTCCCTTTGTGGTGGGATGAACTCCCAGCCTCCACCCGATCTGCTGAGACCATCACAACCTTCAGAAAACAATCCCTAATGCTCTGACTCTCTTTCCCTTTAAAAAAAACTTCTGTTCATCCTGTCTCTAGTAATGGAGTACAATATCCACTTGTAAATGTAGCTTGTAGACTCGGCCTGTTGATTCTTAGAGCAAAATGTTTAATGCTCTCGTCGCTTGTAAGTCGCTTTGGATAAAAGCGTCTGCTAAATGAATAAAGGTATTATGGGTAGATTCGCAGGCTTTGCTCTGACTCTGTGCTGCCTCCTGCTGGTTGTTCATCAGATGACGCTTCACTGCTCAGACTGACACATGTGTTTCAGTAAGAACTGTGCAAAGAGAAATAGAAAATTTTGTTCGGTGTTTATGTCCAAGCAGCTGTTGCACGTTTCTGCACTCTGAAAAACAGCACATGCATTTTACCAGAAGCATTCACCGAAACTCAAACGTTTATCTGAGTAAAAAAACATGGCTGTCACAATGGAGATCTTTGAATATCCTTTAATTTAAACTCTTGGACATTGACAAATGGACTTTGTGATGTAAACATACATTGTGTCGTAAACATGTAATAGGAGAGTACAGTACAGTATGAATATGAACAATAGTTACCTTAACAGAACCTTACAAATGACCTCAACATCCGGTCGAGTTACTGACACTTATCTGCATATTGAATGTTTGAAACACACAACCTGGATATTTGTAGTTACAGAAGCAGTGAACCGAATTTACATCAAGTGAATTATATGATTTAATAAAGCAGTTAGATGTCATTTCTTAGCATTTTGTATAACATGAATTTACTGTTTGATTTGCACAGACAAAGCCGCGCTTCACATCAGGTAATAAAAGCACCAGCAGCTGAACAAGAGCGAATGAATCTTGAGATTTTTCATTTCTCACAGAGGAGCGTGTAGAGCATGATTCACAATGTACATTTAGCATTCTCTCTTGTGCTATTTCTCATCAATGATGAGCAGCTGAGCACTTATGCTGATGGCACATCTTAATCTCCACTCAATGAGTTTTTTACACTGATACACTGATCCAGCATATATACTTTTGAGGTGGTAAATATGCAACACAAGGACTTCAGATGTAACAGCCCGGCATCACATACGAATATTATAATACACGGACAAACAGATTATTCTTAAAGCATATGCTCCCTCACTCAGTCTTTAGTGTATGTAAAAAAACTGCTTCCACTGTCTGTCTTTTGTTCAGGGAGCAAAAGGAGTAATAAGAGTAATCATCTGAGACTTAAGTTTGTTGCAATGGTCTGTAATACTCGACACCTGCCCTGCACATACCACACAAACATTTAGAAAGCAAACAGAGAAGTTCATGCCAGGCCAGTGCTGCGAGCCTCATTTTCATCTGAAATGAAGCGCACCAGCTCCTCCACCCAGCGCACTTCTGATGCCATCTGCTCAGCTGGGAAAAACTGTTGTTTAAGGGCATTGACCGACAGTATGGCATGGCCTCTTCTTGGCTCTGTCTGCACAGGGATTGCACTTTCTGTAGCTTCTCTCATTCTCCTCTTTGTACCAGCCCTCCTCCTCCTCCTATATAAATGAGGAGACGTCGTCCCTGCAGGAGCACTGGTTCTTTTCCAGCTCTTGCAAGCTGTCATCGGTGATCTCCTCCATCACCTAGAGAAGTACTCAAAACTTGATGAAGGTGTTGTTGGGAGGCATGCTGGAGTGTGATGTGATGGTTTTAAGACACCTGCACTCTGACTCACATCTCCTGATCACCTGTAGGAAGCAAAGAGAACTTGTCAAGAGCAGCACAAAATGGCAACATAAAATAACTCAAAATAAACCTTGATCCAGGATGCTGGAGACTGTCATCAATTGTAATTCTTTTCCTGACAGTTAAAGGATATATACATTCAAATCACATTCAAATGGTTTTAGATGAAGGGATGAGCTTTATAAGTTTTGGTATTACTGTTTAAACACATACTGAGGTTCACAGCCATCTTTAATCTTCTTTATTGCTTTCTCACAACCCCCACGTCCTCTGCTCTCTTCTGCTCTCTCTCTCTCTCTCTCTCTACTGATGAAGGGTGTTGCTAAAGAAAGAGAGGAAGAGAGATCCCTTTGTTTCCTGCTTTGCAACAGTTTTGCAACATGTGCATCCGAATCCCACGTCACTCTAACTGCATTACAGCATAAACACACACATTCTCTGCAGGGCAGAGGGAGAATGAACATTTGACCTTATTTGGTAAATCTTGGGCGGATTGCGGGGTGGAAGCGTAACCTTCCGAAACTCGGGTTCGAACTGTGTGAGAAGTCAGATCCAAGACCGCGCCTACTGTTCCAGCCCGAGCGCTTCGACAGACATAACGGGACAGAAACGGTAAGAAAGAGACTGAGGACCAATGACATATTTTCATCATCTGCAAATATAGAAGTTAGCGAAGTTTATCTCTTGTACTGACACACTGAGATTTACCTGTTTTCTGAACACAGATAGCGATACAAATAGCGTTAGTTTGTTTTTTCAATAGAACAGCGTGCTTATGAATGAATATTTATGAATGCGTCTGTGCCACAGTAGTAATTAATACATGAGATTAAATGAAATGTAAACCAAAAATTCATTTGTTATATTTGCTGGTTCACGTCACGTATTGATTTGTGAGAAAATACGATTTTTCAGTTGTCTAGCAGAGACCGTCAGTGATCACCATTGTTATACCTTTGAATGCGCGTTGTATTACAAATGCAGCATTTAGTATTGGATGAATGATGTATTAGATTTCAAGTAGCAGTGTAGTGGCAGTGTCTTCTTTCTTGTTTTACTGCTCTTGTACAGAGCTCGTTTCTCTGTCCAGTTCTGGATAACAGTTCTTCAACCCAATTAAAATGAGAAAGTGAGTTATTTGTAGCATGACTCAGAGAAGCGTGTGAGTGTAGCTCTGTGTCCATTTCTAGAGCTCAAGTCATGTTCTCTTTGCTCATGTATTTTTATTTATTTGGGGCCATTTAAAGTCTTGTTTTCCCAGACAAATCAATATAATAATGCATTTATAATGATAGCGATAATGCATTTGATGAATTCAGTAGCATATATTCCAGCTCATGTTATATGAGTTATATGAGTTTCCTTCCACTGAGAGTGTCACATTTCTTTAATAAACGAGTTCTGAAAGAGAATGCAATAAATGCTGAGCGAGAACAAGGGAGGGGTGGGCAGGGTTAGTACAGAGATGTGGGTGAGCTGGGAATACTGTGTGAAAGAAACCAGCAGGCCTGTCCCATTCCTTCTGCTGTCTGATGGAATTCTGAACATCTGGAATACATCAGCAAGTTGGAAAATGTGATAGTAGGTATAGAGAGTATAAGAGAGGCAGGAAAAAAAAAGAGAGGCAGGGAAAAACAAGAGAGGCAGGGAAAAACGAGGGATAAATAACTCACAGCTATACTATTCCTGCCTGTGTTTAAAAAATAAACCTGTGTGAGGAGGAAGTACATTTCAAACCTCTGCTGTCTTTTCATATGTGCTTCTGAATACATCTGTCTGTGTCTCTTCCTCTCCCACTCATTTGTTGTATTTTTCCCTCTTTCCTTTCTCTCGTTCTCTTTTGTCTTCTTCATATGATAATTCCCATGCATGCCTTCACTGTTTTTTGTATGTCTCAGTGTCTGAATAGTTTGAATGACTCACCAGATAACTCACCTGTCTGAAATCCTGATTACCACTCTGTTAACCATTGTGAGGAATTCTTGAACTTCCCATGTGACCAGCCTGAAGTTTTAGTGTCATCACAGATGTTTGTCCTCTCACACAAGTTTTGCCTATATTAGTAAAGATGAAGTGAAATTCACTTTCTTTTCTTTTGCTCCTAGACAACCAAGGAAGCCAGGAAATAAACGAGGAAACAGTAGTTCTGCATAACTCATAGCTCACTAACTGTCCAGTAAATCATCTGTTTGTCCATCATGCCAGTGCTCTTACGTTCCTCCCCACTGCTGTGGGCCCGTGTGGCTGCCATGGTTTTTGCCTGTGTCGCGTTCAGCGTGGCTCTGTATGGAGCGAATCTATCTCATGGGACAGGCGACTGGTGCGTGTTCTGCTGGAGTTTTAGTTTCGTTGGGACTCTTCTGGTAGTTTTAGTAGAAATGTTTGGGCTGCAGGCCAGAGCCCCTGTTTCCTGGAAGAACTTTCCCATCACATTCGCCTGCTACGCCTCTCTGCTCTGTCTGTCTGCATCAATCATATTCCCTCTTTACTTTCTCAAAGGCTACGTGGGTCATAACAAGATGATCGACTGTCGTATCGTATCCACTGTCTTCTCCTGCCTGGCCACCGTTGCGTACCTGAGTGAAGTGAGTCTCAGCAAAGCTCGGCCAGGAGAGGTGGCTGGATACATGGCCACAGCGCCGGGCCTTTTAAAGGTGTGCGAAACCTTCATCGCCTGCATCATATTTGTCTTCATCAGTGAACCTGTATCGTACAACCAGAACGGCGCCACTAAGTGGTGCCTGGCCGTCTATTGCATCTGCTTCATAGTGTCGGCAGCCATCATTGTGATGTGTGTAGGGGAGTGTACAGGCCTTCTGCCCTGTTCCTTCGCTCGCTGCCTGTCCTCGTACGCTGTGCTGGCGGTGGGCATGTATCTGTCTGCCACCATCATCTGGCCCATATATAAGTTTGATGAACAACATGGAGGTCAAAGCCACAGACCCAGTTACTGTGGCTCCAGTATCGGTCTGTGTCCGTGGGACAAGCTGCTGACCATCACAGTGCTCAGTGCTCTGAACTGCATTCTCTATCTGGCTGATCTCGTCTACTCAGCCAGACTGGTGTTTGTTACTGTTTAATAAGTGTAGCATGAATGAGGCCAGTACAAGAAGAAGGCAATATACAATATATGTCAGGAAGAGAGAGGTGATGTTGAAATGACTGATCTTGAACTATATTCAGTGTTTTGTAACTGTACCTTTTACTCTAGCAATCATGTGTACAGGAAGAAAATGAACTTGGTTCTTAAGATTATTTAATTTTGGCTTGAGTGCAAGACAAGAAAAGATTATTTTTTATCTCAGTCAAAAGTTTCGCCACCACATTGCTATAATTTTCAATAATATAATTGTTATTTTTTTGTACAATACCTGAACATACAATACCCATGATAGAAATAATAAATATACAAAATAAACGAACAAATAACATAAACAGAAAACGGTATGAAAATTGTGAAGTATCCAATAAATATGAAACAAATCAACAGCATTTGTGATTTGACCAGATTACAGTTCAGTATGCTCTGCTCATGTTCTTAATGCTGCTTTACATGAGAAGAATCCTTGTATTACTCATGGTTAACTTAGTACACTTTAATTATAACTTTGTGATATCGTAAAATGTCAAATCCACAGTATGTACTTTTACGCATTTGGCAGACGCTTTTATCCATGCGACTTACATTGCATTATACTATACATTGTTTCTGAGTATGTGCAATTCCAGGAATCAAACCCATGACCTTGGTGTTGTTAACACCATGCTATAACCACTGAGCTACAGGAAAGCTTATAAAGTATGTAACTTTAAAAGTGTAAATGTTCCCACAGTAACATTTTTCAAAACTGTCATTTATTAGTTTTTGAAATGCAACTCTGTTTGCTACATGTGAAAAGCGCAAATGAAGAGTCTCCTGGACACAGAAGAGTTTTGCTGTTTAATCTGTCTGGATTTGCTGAAAGATTCCATGTGGACACAGCTTCTGCATGGACTGTTTTACTGACCACTGGCACAGAGACGATCATTTTAACTCTTGAGCTGTCCTCAGTGCAGACAGACTTTTAGCCCAGACCCGTCCTGAACAGAAAGGCCAGTCTGTCAGAGATGAGAAGCTGAAGAAACTGAATTTACAGCTGATTCTCAGCTTTACAGCAACTACATGCCATGAGATGTAACACAAGCAGAAAGAGGGAGCTGTGAAGGCTTGTGAAGTCTTGTTTGGTATGTTTGGCATCTTACTATCAAAATAGATTCTGTACAAGATGTTTGAGGCTGAAGCCTTCAGGTTTCTAGACCAAAACGATTAAAGCTGCATTCTGTAACTTTCGCTTCTCTGTCACAATCTCTTTCTGAAACATAAAACTGCAGGTGTTTTTACGCATGATAAAGTAAAATGAAGTCAAGCGGACATTTCCTGGGTAAAATCTGACTCCACACACTTGCTGTCGTGAATCAGGGTAAGGAGATGTTGAACACTGATCTCTCCTGTTGAAAATAGGCTTTATTTTATAAACCTTTTGAAATAGGATCTTGTGTGTTCATTATGTGTCAAGTTATAATTAGAGTTATGGCTTCATCAGTGGTAATCTGCTGTTTTCAACATTTTTTTTAAATGTTTCTATGTAACGGTAAGGTACAGTTTGTTTTATAAATATGGACTTTATGACCCATTTGCCTAGTTACTTCTCACCCACCCTGTATACGTTCAATTCGTCCAGAAGCATATGTATTTACATATATATACAGTATATATGTATTTACACATATATATATATATATATATAGAATAGTGCCATCCTGTGGCCACCACTGATAGCTGATGTTTAGACATGACGCAGCACGCTCTTCCACTTTCTCAGTTTTCTCATGCACAATAACGATTTTACCAGTGTGGGCAGGGCTGTCACTGATGACCACACACAGGCACGTCACCATGAAATGAAGAATTACCTCCATACCAATATGATGTCGCCTGTGAAACAGTGTCATATACACAAAAGCACACAGTAACAGTGCTTCATTGTTTTCAGCTAACCCTGTTAAATTACATACACTACATTCCAGTTGATACTGCAGTACACCTGCGTCACACAGAAGTTATGTTACCTCAGTTAGCAGTTCTTCACAGCCTCAGAAAGACCAAGCTCAAGAGAAGGATTTAAAGTAATAATCTCATTTATGCTATTTGGCTGCCTTACCCTGGCATGAATATAGTGCAAGTCAGCCTTCTCAAACACCTTAAATCAGGGGTGTCAAACACATCTCCTGGAGGGCCGGTGTCCTACAGAGCTTCCACCCTGATTAAACACATCTGATCCAGCTAAGCAAGGTCTTCATGATCGCTAGAAACTTCCAGGCAGGTGTGCTGAAGCTGGTTGGAGCTCAACTATGCAGGACACTGGCCCTCCAAGAGCGGAGTTTGACACCCCTGCCTTAAACACAATTTTGGTTTGGCCATTTTGGTTAATACTGTAGAGCCATATTCAACTTCTAATTCAGATCATCTAAACATTTGTCATTTTATTTGCTCTGATTGTAAATCATGTTACACATTTAAGACTCAAATTCAAACTGAAATCACATGTACATAAAATGCATGTGTGGTCCAACAGACATTACATATTACAGATGCTCTCAGGTTCTTCAGCTCTGGCTGGTTTCCTCAGAATATACATTTTCATATGCAACAAGTCATCTGAACAAAAACAGATCATTTATTGTAACGTCTCAAGTACATTACACAAAACACGGCATGCTTCTTCAGCTGCACAACAACAATGCTTTCATGTGAGGATGTCAATGAACACCATGGCAGCACATCTAGAACAGTCAGGTTGTAAAGCCTTTCGGGTCACACCTGAACACCTAAAAACAAGAGACACGTGATGTAAACATTGAATCAGTTCTGGTTAATCACTGGTTTCACAGTTCTTCTTTAAGAACGTTTATTAGACAGAACAAGGTCACTTGCCTTTTTTCAGCACCTTGTCACAGTGACGACTCCTGCCAAGCATTAGTGACGATGTGAACAGACCGGTCCAAGTTCTCACTACTGATTCCGATCTTCAGAGCATGCAGCTGATCACTGGTTATCCGGTGAAACGCCGACTAACATGCAATTCAACTACTTCTTTCAATGCTGTAACTTATGTTAGGAAACATAAGTTTTAAACAAATAGCCTACAGACACCTGCAAAAGACAAGACATGCAACATATTAAACAGAATTGGGAGCAAAACCTAACGTGTGTTGTTTTAATCCGCAGCTCTTGCCCATCAGTGCAGTGGGGTTGTAATCATTCGTTTCAGGTGAAACACGGACTGCAAGAGTCATCATTTTTGGGCTGAGATGCGGACAGAATTAAACGGCGTTTATTGTCTGTGACCCTCGACATCTGGAGACGGTTACTAAACCAGCGATGCACCTGCTGCCGTTTCGACAAACTTAATGTAAAGCGAAATTACATTTTTGGCATTACTCAAATGTAAACGACAGAAACACGTGATACTTACAGGTAGTGGAGTCCGCACTGTTCTTTTCCTCGTTGTTTCTGATGGTTGGACATTTTTAACCCTTTTTATGCACAAGTTTTTAACTGATCAGAAAGGCAACCAGCCATTTCCCACTTCGCTACTTTTTGACATAACTGCGCAAATTATCATTGTCATAAGAATATTTGCTTGTTCTGTGTTATAATAAGGTATAAGATTCTTACTAATGTGACAATTAAAAAAGGCAAATATGCGAAATATGTTCTAATCTAATGACTAGTTCACCCACAACACTGGTTCCCTCCGCAGAAAAGGAGGATGAAATGGCACGAGGCCCTATTTATCGCCTAATCACCACGTGTTTCTTCAGAAAAAACCGCTTCCGGTTGCGACCATTTCCCTGTCCCTTAAAATAAACAGATCAGAGTAAGACTAACCGCGCAGTCAGTCCCTATGTAACGTATGTAATAAAAACCATTGTCAAGTGTCATTTTCAGTTGTATAAGTTGTGGGTATGCCTAACAATTGGGTATGTAATACACTGGTGTGGGTATATTCAATATGTTATTAAATATATAAGCTATATAATAATTATTGCACTAAAGAGCGTGCAGTAGAAGAGTAGAAGATTAATCTCATATTTTAAATTGCTTACATCAAAGCAAATGGCATGTAACTTTGACTGTTACATTAAAGCAGTTCAATGAAACTATGCAGGTGGAGTTTGTTGTTTTCAGTTTAGGGAACGTAACTTGAAGGTAATTATTTCCCTCACCAATATGGCGGAGATGGTGCTCCGTTTGGTTTCGATCACGTGACAATTACACAACTATTCGCCGTTTAACCTTCGTAGAGAGAAGTTCTCTGTGGTAGTGGATACCTGTCAGACGACGGGACGACGGACTCTACATTACAAACACAATGAGAGTTGTTATAGGTATATCATCATATCCTGTGGTATTTCTGCTTCATGACAATGCCTCGTGTTTTGTTTACTAGTGTGTACTAGTGTGTAGTTGCGTATAGGGTTGGAAACGGACATTTTCTGCAATAAAATAGTCACCTTTGCACATGCGCGTGATGTTGCTGTTTTGCATGTTTGGGCTCATGGTGGTAATACTAATTAATTGGGTTTTATTATGAAGTGCTTTAGTGGACGCGCATGCGCCTCTGTACTTGCACGGGTGCTTGCCAGCACAAAACTAACGTAAAAATGTCACATAGACTACTGTAGTGTAAAAGTCGTCTCACTAACCAGCAGGTTCACAACTGCTCCAAAAATATCATCAGCATTTCTACACACGCCCTTTTGCTTTTAGAGGCATGTATTTATGTTCACGCATACGCTGCTTAATGTCTTCATAATTCAAGTCAATGAAGTTTATTTCTCCCGTTTATCATCAGGTGGAGGTTCCGGGTTTGTTGGTCGCGAGCTGACCCGTTTGTTGAAAAGTCAAGGACATGAAATAACGCTCATATCCAGACAGCCTGGCCCAGGAAGAATAACATGGGTATACTGTTATTTGTTATAAAACGTTGATGTGGGTTTGCGTTAAGTAACTTTTACTGTATGTTCACTGTACAGACTGATGTAGAGTCACGAGGACTACCACCATGTGAAGGTGCTGTGAATCTGGCAGGGGAGAATATAATGAACCCACTGCGACGGTGAAACAAACCTTTTTCTTTTCTGTCTGTAGATTGTAATTTAATGTCTGTTTGAGTAATCCTCTGAATCTTTTGTGTGATTAACTTTGGTGTTTTTGTTTATTGCATACTAGGTGGAATGAGAGTTATAAGAAGGATCTGTTCTCCAGTCGAATAGATACCACCAGAATACTTGCCCAGGCTATTGGTGCCTCACCTACTCCACCTCATTCATGGGTGCTGGTCACAGGTGTAGGTAATTAAACAATGTTGTTTATAGTGTCACAAAATTGTAGTTTTGTCTAAACAATGCTGACTAATTGTTCCAACTTGTTGTTCCAAAATTGTACACATTTATGAATGAATACCTATCTGCAGATTTTTATTGTCCTCAGCATGTTATAAGCCTGGTCTTCAAACCCATTACACTGAAGAGAGTGATTGGACACCATTTGACTTCCTGTCCCGTCTGGTACAGGAGTGGGAGGGGGCGGGGCAGCTTCCTGACAGTAGTGCTAAAAAATCAAGACAAGTGATCATCAGACCAGGTGTGTCACGTGCAATATAGCCACAGTTGCAAGTACGGTGTAATTACACGTAAACGCTAAGTGCACTGTCAATTAAATCGAATGGCTTTGTTGCTGTGTAAAGAGGCTGGTCTGTTCATCAGTGCTGTCTGTATTGTAAGAGTTTTCTTTATCCCATTGCACTCAGGTGCTGTGTTAGGGCGTGATGGTGGTGCCATGAAACAGATGATGATCCCGTTCTGGCTCGGCCTCGGAGGGCCTCTTGGCTCAGGGCAGCAGCCCTTTCCCTGGATTCATGTGTCAGACCTGGCTGGAATAATTGCCCATGCACTGAAGCCCCAGAACGAACCACCATCCACAAAGCCAGAGATATTTAATGGGGTTGCGCCTGCAATTAACACCAATTTTGAATTCACTAAAGAGTTGGGCAGGACTTTAAAAAGGCCCACCATCTTTCCTATGCCTGGATTTATTTTGGATGTGTTACTGGGCTCAGAGAGAGCGGTGATCCTCACACAAGGACAGAAAGTGGTACCCAAAAGAACTCTAGAATCAGGCTTTGAGTTCAAATACCCAGATCTGACCTCCGCTCTAAAGGAAATCATTGGCCGTTAGTGTTCCATCAAATCATAGAGATAGAAAGAGATAAAGAGAGAGAAGACCTGGGGATCTTTTTACACTAGTGCAGTATGATTACATAACTGTATATTTTAAGAATAAGATTATTTACTTGTACAATAAAGAAAATAAATAATGTGTTTAAATAATTGGATTTAACGTTAATAAGTGTTCTCCAGTCTTTAAAAGTGAGCAATTATTTATCTTTGTCTTTTCTGTGAAAAAAAAATAACTGTTAATATTTCTTGTAAATAAATATCATCTATACATGTGTTGAGTAACTCCCTATAATAATTAAAATGAGAATTATTGTAATAGTTTAATAGTAATAGGAGGAAGTGTACTGACCCGTTGAAAATAATCTTGTGCATTTAACATGTACTGTAAGTAATACATGTAAGTTGACAACATCGCAGTTTACAGTACGTCGCGTATGAAACGCATATTATCGCTGAATAATCACGTGATCATGTGGCTTCAAAACAAATCCGTCTGGAAACAAGTCACGATAGATTCGTTCCTAGGCAACAGGAACAGTCAGTGTCTTACTTTTGCCGCCATTCAAAACAAAGTGAGGTGCTCAAATCTCTGGGTAGTTTTCAATACAGTATTAATTATCGGGCTTGTTATTGGTTTTGTTTTGCCAGGGAAAAGGCGTTAACTTTGGTCAGATTTCATTTCTGAGGCAGTAAAATAAGCCCGTGGGTCATTCAGATGAGAAGGTGTTTGTACAATCACACTGGGTGTGAAATCAAACAGAGAATAGCTGTTCTTATGTCGTGCAGATATTTGAAGCGTCACTAACATATAAACTCATTCCCGCATCTAACAGAGTTTTAAAGAATGAGACAAACGAGAAGTTGCCGGGGCAAGTCTGGGGCAGATTCGGGGAGTGAAGCTTCGGTGGTGAAGACAGGTAAACATCATGTTGTAGTAAACACGCCAAAACAAGTCAGTAGTTATAGTTTGTTAGTCATGCACAGAAATGAGACAGCATTACTTAAACTGATCACGTGTATCAAGATTTGACTTTAACATACGTGAAGACGTTCCTTAACTAATCAACTTAAACACGGCCTCTACTTCTACTTCTTTTATTAAAAAATAAATAAATCTGCCTTCTTACACTGTGTTGGAATAACTGAGATATGTCTATAGCACTTATTCATTGTTGCTTTTATAGTTGTTGAAATTGCTTCCTTGTTCTCATTTGTAAGTCGCTTTGAATAAAAGCATCAGCTAAATGACTAAATGTAAAGAAAAGTAACCCGCAATTCTGTGTTTCAGACAGAGATGCAATAGAGAGGTTACAGACTGCAGCTTTAATCTTGTTCTTTCAGTTTGGCAGTGGAAAGGGGATGATGGAGAGTGGGAGCCGTACACCCCTGAAGTCTGTGCCCAGCTGGATACAGCAATGCAGGCTGGTGAAAAGTCAGTGGCGCTGCAGCTTGGACCCGGTTATGAAGTGGATCTGGTGAAAATGGTCCAGATAAACAATGTCACAAAGTATAAGAGAAAAATTCGTCTTCACAAAGTAAAGTGTGGTAAGCCAGCGCTTCTGTATCACATGACACTTGTGATGATGCATCTCTGTGCTGCTCATCAGCTGATTCATTGTGTTGCAGAAGATATGGAGGAAGAGAGTGAGATGAAAGTAAAGAAAGAGGAGGAAGAAGAACAGCCAACTTCAAAAAAGAGACGCAGGGAGGGGAGAAGTGAGAAGATGAGCAAAGCCACACCCGTCATTAAAGAGGAAGGTGAAGGTGATGCATCTCTCATTAACAGACCCGCAGGGAATCTGTGTGGACAGAATTCCACAGAAAGGCCTGCAGATTCCCACAGTGCTGGGAATGACACCTGTCCTCCTCACAGTTCTGCATGTGCTCTGCCACCTTTCTGTTTGTTTATTGAATAATTGAAATAACTGTATTATATTTCCTGCAACCAGTAAGTGTGTAGTTCTGTCAGCTCACTTTAACATGTTTGAACACATTAAAATTTAGCCCATAGATTTCCCCCAAAATGTAGTTGAACACCCCTCACATAGTCTTCTAACTTCCATCATGTAGTGGCTTTTCATTAGTCTCCAGTGGGGTACAATAATTATATATATCATCTCATTCCCCGTGTTCTTCATCAGAGGTTGTGAAGACCGTGTTAATGAAGGGGAAAGCACCAGTTGACCCAGAATGCAAAGCTAAGATTGGAAAGGTAACACACTAAACACATGAAGTTATCCAGTCTGATAGATTTGCTATTGAAACCTCTCCTGTCTTTCTGCACAGACGTGTGATTTGCTTAAACCTGTGTTTCTGACCAGCTTTCTGTTCATCATTTACAGGCACATGTCTACAGTGAGGCGACTGATGTGTATGACGTCATGCTGAATCAGGTGAAAATGAAGAAAAATATCAAGACAGATAGTGTGCAGGAAATGACAACATGTGATTTCTTCTTTTGCTTTTTGTGTTTTAGACTAATCTTCAGTTCAACAATAATAAATATTACCTGATTCAGCTCCTCCAGGATGACACTGTGAAACTTTACAGTGTGTGGATGAGGTGGGGACGAGGTACGCACACCACTGTGACACTGTTCTGAAATGACTTCTGCAACATGATCATCATTCATGCTGGTTTTGTCTCTTCAGTGGGTAAAGTTGGACAGAACAGCTTGGTGAGCTGTGGAGGAAATTTAGCTCAGGCCAAAGACGTCTTCAAAAAAAAGTACAATCTGTCACCTGTATTTTAATCTGTTGATTCATGTATGATTGATATATGAAGATTGTCATGTTATTAGACGTGTACATATTTAAAGCATAATAATAGATGTGCTATGAATATGCAGATTCTTTGACAAGACCAAGAATGAGTGGGAACAACGAGCACATTTCCAGAAAGTTGCAGGGAAGTACGACATGGTGTTTGTAGACTACAACACTGAGAACAAAGTAAGACAATGCTGTTTTGTTTTTCTTCCAGTACCACATGTTCTGTTGCTTTATTTCACCTTTGTTTCATTCTTCTCAGGCAGAGGAGAGTGTATCTGCCCCACCCTCACAAAAACTCTGTCAGTTAGACAGAAAGGTTCAGTCTCTCCTGGAGCTGATCTGTGATCTGAAAGCCATGGAAGAGTGTGTGCTGGAGATGAAGTTTGACACTAAAAAGGCTCCACTCGGTGATTGTTGTCCAAAATACAAGAAAGAGTGCAGCACATTCTTTTCATGATGAGTGTTAAAACCAAACAGCGAGGCTTTTTATAAAAAACCTAGCGAATGAAATGGCAATACTGTGTAAAACAACTCTTATTCAAAGCATTCATTTATCCTGAAGGAAAACTAACAGCAGAGCAAATTCGAGCGGGTTTTTCCTCTCTGAAGAAGATCGAGGAGTGTCTGAAGAGGAAAGGCAGCAATAAAGAACTGCTGGACGCGTGCAACCAGTTTTACACGCGGATCCCGCATGACTTTGGGTAAAATATATTCAGCGAGTCCGCATATAATCTGCGTGATTTTCTTTCTTGAGTTATTTATGCTGTTGTGATCAGCTGATGTTGATTTTAGGTTGCGGACACCCCCCATAATACGCACAGAGGAGGAGCTAAAGGAAAAGATCGCTTTACTGGAGGCTCTGAGTGACATTCAGATTGCAGTGAAGATGGTTCAGTCCAGCGCCCAGAACGACGAGCATCCGTTGGACAGACAGTATCACTATCTGAAGTGTCAGCTGGCACCACTGGATTCTGACAGCAGCGAATATAAGGTCTTGGGAGTAAACCACACAAATGTTTTTCATTTCTGTCACAATTCTTTACACCAGGTTTCTGTCTCATTTGTTGTGCACACAATCACACGTTCTGTCTGCATAAAGGTTATAGAGAACTATCTCCAGTCCACTCACGCACCGACCCACACTGACTACACAATGACCATCCTGGACATCTTTACTGTGGAGAGAGAGGGTGAGAAAGACAGCTTCCACTCTCAGCTGGACAACAGGTACCAAACCAGGTTTCACACTAATGGCAGTTTTTATACTTGATGGATTCCAGTCATCTCTGTAGTGCATCTCTCTATCTAACTTCTGTCACTGAATGATGGTCCACTGCAGAAGTAACGGTTTTCTTTTCCTGTGTGAATTCTAGGATGCTCCTGTGGCACGGCTCTCGTCTGTCTAACTGGGTGGGGATTTTGAGTCAGGGGCTGCGAGTGGCCCCACCAGAAGCTCCTGTGACTGGATACATGGTGAGATTATAACTGTATCCTGTTTGCCTTTTTCTTTTAACATAACAAATAATATTTATTTTATAATTTATTACATTTGTTGTATTTTATCTCACCTGGTTGAGAAAATATCTTTATTGTTGCTAAACTCAACATTTAATCAGCTTACAGTTACATGTGTCAGCTTACATGTGTCATTGTTGCATTCAGTGTAGACCAAGTAAAACCAAGTGCAAAACTGATAAGAGCTGAACAGTCCATGTGTAACAACATCATCATTGCAGCTTCTGTCTTTCTGTAGTTTGGTAAAACATCATAATTGCAGCTTCTGTCTTTCTGTAGTTTGGTAAAACATCATCATTACAGCTTCTGTCTTTCTGTAGTTTGGTAAAACATCATCATTGCAGCTTCTGTCTTTCTGTAGTTTGGTAAAACATCATCATTGCAGCTTCTGTCTTTCTGTAGTTTGTTAAAACGTCATCATTACAGCTTCTGTCTTTCTGTAGTTTGTTAAAACATCATCATTACAGCTTCTGTCTTTCTGTAGTTTGGTAAAACATCATCATTACAGCTTCTGTCTTTCTGTAGTTTGGTAAAACGTCATCATTACAGCTTCTGTCTTTCTGTAGTTTGTTAAAACATCACCATTGGATCTTCTGTCTTTCTGTAGTTTGGTAAAACATCATCATTGCAGCTTCTGTCTTTCTGTAGTTTGGTAAAACATCATCATTACAGCTTCTGTCTTTCTGTAGTTTGGTAAAACATCATCATTACAGCTTCTGTCTTTCTGTAGTTTGGTAAAACATCACCATTGGATCTTCTGTCTTTCTGTAG
>JAZGTJ010004148.1:12649-32092 GCA_036877575.1 Botia almorhae | reverse complement strand
TCACCTTGTATGATTAGCTCCCAGCTGCTCTCCCGGTAATTGAAAAAATTCACCCTTTTGTTTGTGGAAGTAAAATTGATTAATTGTTTGGTTTGGCAATGTGACAGAGCAGAAAGTTTATTTTAAAGTTTGTTAATATGTAAAGTTACTATGTACTTCAACCCAGAAAAGGCACAAACACTTGTTCAGGGTTGCATTGAACGGGGTTTGTAGATGGAAGCGTAATATTTTAAAAGCAAATATTCCTTTGCCGTTGCACTTATAATTCACACACACTAAAGAAAACGAAACTATATTTGTTTGAACAGTTTTCTTTTTCAACACACTACCGGTCAAAAGTTTGTAAACACTTATCATCTTAAACATCTTTTCATCTGAAGCCGTTTGCTTAAATGCTGAAAATATTATTGTAGACAAAAATAATGTTGCCAACATGTTCATTTTTGTTATTAAATTAATTTATATATGTTTTTGAAATGGATGATTTGGAAAAAATAAAGAAAAATCAGCCAATAAGAGCGCATGATAGAAATGAACTCCTTTAAAACTCTTTAAAAAGCTTCTCAGGATGATTTCTCAAGAAACTTGATAAAATGTCAGGAAAACTTTCTGTAAATTCTAGATAAAGGGTGACAATGTTGAATATGCTGCAATATAAACTAGTTGAGTTTATTTAAAATTTTATTTAGTCACAACATAATTCCCAAAGTTAAATTTTACATGTGTGTTATTTTAGTTTTAATAAGTTTACTATTACTATTAAAATGTGAAAAAGAGAGTAAATAAAGAATAAATAAGTGTTTCCAAACTTTTGACCGGTACTGCATACACAATATCATTGGTATAAGCTTTGAATAACAAATGCAAATGAATCTATATTTGTACAGTTCAGAAAATGGGATGTTGTTGAAAGGGTCCAAATGATTTTGTTTTTAAAGAGGGGAAATAATTTGGTAACACAGTTGCATGCAAAATGTAAGAGAGTAATTACTGGTAATAAAACTA
This sequence comes from Botia almorhae, assembly GCA_036877575.1. Taxonomy (NCBI): domain Eukaryota; kingdom Metazoa; phylum Chordata; class Actinopteri; order Cypriniformes; family Botiidae; genus Botia; species Botia almorhae. The sequence goes on along the minus strand of JAZGTJ010004148.1, from coordinate 31,087 downwards.
AGCTAATAGTACTTGTATATCCTTTATTTTATTATACCTGGTGAAAAGCTGATAAATAAACCTGACAAATAAATCTGACAATACTTCTTGAAGGTGCAAAACCGTTGAAGCGCAAAATTAATCAGTATAATATTTACTGTGTGACATAAATACATATTTGTGCATGGCGTAAAGGGCATCTCTGTAATTTGACTGCTGTGACCCGCATTTAGTTTCAGCCAATTACAAGGGCTGTTTACTCTAGTAATAAAACAACAAGCAGTTAGACCTCTGAGAGAGGCGGCAGTGAGCTGATCTTTCCATGTCTTTGACTGAAGGTTACGTTCATCCATCACCTCACTGATCACACTGGCTGCATCAGCATGCTCTAATCATACGTGTGATTCCAGTTTCTTCTGAGGTGATTTGCCACTGTTTACAGTTATTGGTCAATGAAGTTATTAAAAAGTCCCGCCTCACATGGGAAATGTCTCATTGTTTATCTGCACACTACCAACTGTCACTAAGGTAACCGTTTACCCACGTACGGTAACCCCATGCTTATTTTTGGATGTTACCATACAGCTGAATAATGCTAACTGAATGAGTGACACAGATTACAGCAGTAGAGACAAAACCAGCGTGTGACTTTTTATTATAGTGTATGAATAAATGAAGGTTTTCAAATTTTAACCAGTTTATATTTCAGTAACCCTAAAATATTTAGATTTAGTTTGTGTTTGTTTACAACGTCGACTCTGTGATGAAACAGCTTTTTAAATTATTCTTATAAAACAAACAGGAAATGTTTGTACTGAAATGACACCAGTCTGTACCCTCAAACTCTATTTATAAAGGTGCTATTAAAGAGTTCTGTACAGAACCTTTCAGTCAACAGATTTTAAATAAACCATTTCTTTCATATGTTTTTATAGAACATTTTTCCACTACAAAGACCTTTTGTACATCCGGGAGGTTCTGTGGATGTTAAAAGTTCTTAATGGAACCATATAGCCTAGAATCTTTTGGGAACTTTTACTTCGGAGAGTGTACGCACACATGTGCAGTACTGTTCTGAATCTGGTGTCATGTTGGAACAGTATCTATAGGTTTATATAAAGATCCTTTTCAAAAGCCAGTATACTTGTCTATAAGTGAAATATTATTTAACTTTACTAGATGTTGTAGTTCTACAGCACTGCTTATATTAACACATAAATGAAGTCCTCCAGAGTCCTCCATATCTCACAGTTGTATGCAGTGGTCCAGTCAAGGTGCCTTTGTTTTGCAGACCAGCCTGGTTTGCATTTACACCCAAAATGGCCTCCGCGCTACACACCACTGTTTTGATTTATGAGGTTCTACACACGTTACTATGGAAAGTCTGACATTTGTTTTCATAGGGGAAAGGTTGCATTTATTAAGGTCCTTCCAGGCCCTCACAGACACTTGACTAATGTAAAGCTGGTGAAATTGAATTAGGGATATTAGATTTCTCAAATGGTTCTCATTTCTTTGGTATATTAAACGTTTCATAGCGGTTGAAATTGTGCAATGACTCTTAATGGAAAGAGAAACCTACAAAATGGATGTTGGATGTTTGATCAAATGTGGGTTTTTGTTATTTTTTTAATCTGGTCTTGACACACTACAACAACAGAATTATCATGTCTTCTCATAGATAGCTTTATTCAAGAACCAAAGGGCTTATTAGTTTAAGAATTTAAATAGCTTTCCTGTAGCTCAGTGGTTAGAGCATGGCGTTAACAGCGCCAAGGTAATGAGTTCGATTCCAGGGATTGCACATACTCAATGTATAGTGATCAATGTGTAGTATAATGCAATGTAAGTCGCTTTGGATAAAAGCATCTGCCAAATGCCTAAATGTAAATATATGCTTTTCTGTACTATGAAACTTTATTTATCCCTTCTAAAATACAATTCATAGTTTTTGTTACCCAATCATTTACATATGACATTTAAATCACACTGCTTTTTGAAATATTAAAGCTTTTATTTAATATTTAATTTATATACGGAGTGACAGAACTTTGAAATAACATTTACATCATCAGACACACGTCTATACAAATCAACTTACACGGTGAGGAAAACAATGATGTGATATATCACAGGCAATAAAACATGAAGTGCTGTACAGAGTTTTAATGATTGTTGGAGGTGATATCTGTTGAGGAAGAGAGAAAGGGTTGAAGAGGTTTTTTACAAATGCAGCATCACTGATGAGTTGCTTTTTGATATGAGCTTTGATTTGAGTCTTTCAATCACAATGTAATTCAAATACTTTCTGATCACATAATGTTTGAACTGCAGGTGCATTCATTTCCAAAATGTGTTAAGAAGAGTGTTTTCAAAACTAATGACCCTAACAAGAACAAACTGCACAGTTGTTGTTAGGGGTGTAACAATATTCAAAACTGAACCGGAAAAAATGGTGATGCACCACCCACGCGGTACATGCCACCTTACTCTCATGGTGTACCACAGCCCCCACACCCCCGCCCAACCCAGCCCCCACCGTTCTGTTAAACTGCAAAAAAACACTTAACAAAAACTTGTTGTTGAATATCACAAAAGGGAAACCACAGAATGACCACAGAACTGACCAGCTTTCAACAAGAACTAAATGTTTTACAAATGTTACAGGAATGTTTTTTTTAAATCTGAAATCCAGGGCCCATATATAAGGACACGCAGCATAAAGTTAAGGGCACACAACTGGACCTCTGGTTCATGGAGCAAAGCAGTTTTGACGTGGTTTGATGTGTCATCTTCCACGTTATTTCCAGCACTCAGATTGGTTTACATTCAGAGAAAGCCACAGAATTCCTTCAAGCACAATGTCTGTTGTAGGTTTTTAATCATGGTGGGGAATCTGGAATGGGACTGGCAGGCACCTCATGGCTCTCATTAGATCAGATGCTTGTTCTGCACGGTTGCATGATGGCCGGGAGTATCCGGCTGTTTTGGGTGTTGTTCTGCTTTGATGCGATATTCCACTGACACTATTACAGTATTCCTGACCGGATTGTCTTTATGTCTCCTCAAAGCCTCATCAGGTAAAACCCAAGTTAAATGTCAAACCCAAACTGTGTTATATTCATTTATATGCTTAGTGTTATATAATTGGTCACTATTAGTGTGATTCAATTATAAACGTAAAGACACTCTGGATGGAAAACACATTTGATCATTTTTAAGACCCAATACCACTGCATTACTAAACAAATGTAGGAGCTTGATCAGGATAAATTAACTCAAAGCATTTTCTGCATTAGTTCAGTTAACGTTGATAGAGCGTTATCAATGGTCAAAGGAAATATTTTTACAGTATGTGTATATTTAATAGAAAAATTGTATATTGTTTTGTTGTATTGCATTTACACTGACTGTTATCATTGTTTGAATCGTTTTAATCTTCATGCTGTTAGATAGTAGGTGCATAGGCAGTGAAAGATGCATCATGCTAATATAATGTGTTGTCATCGTAAAGCTTGCTAATATCATGCTAAATTCTGTTAACATCATTTAAATATTCCTGATTTTTGCCATGACAAGCACCACTCACATTTTCTTCAGAAAATGTATCTAGTTCAGATTACTACTGATAATATAACTGTTTGTTGCATGTTTGTGTCTTTTATCATATTTCTGTTTCTACTATTTTATAAAAGTCAGTTACTGTAATTTTAGAAACTTCTTACCCATAGTAAAATCAATGTAACATCAGAAGTTTGTATGAGGTATTCAAAGCAAATCAATAAGGCCGTTCACACCAAAAACGATAATCAAGGAGTATAAAGATAAAGTTTTAAAATTTGTTCTAAACAGATTATTTCACTGTTTTCTACGTGATGTGCATGTGTACTTGATGATGGATGAGTATCTTATACAAACTCTGAAGTAAACAATACATGTAACGTAAAATAATTCAATATTTCTCCAATATTATTACGTTTCTGGTCTAAAGGTGAAAAATGGATGTAATATTGTGAGTGTTTTAGTAGCAAAAAATGCACGTGTTGTGATTTCACTCGGATATCAAAGCTAAACCCATTGACCTGCAGTCAGGTACAGTATGTGAAGTTTATTATTGTTCCTGGACAACAGGATATACAGTAAATGTATTCTGTGTGCATGGTAAACCAAAGCATGCATGGATCAGTCAACTTAAGTTAAGAGAACAGTTTAGAGTCAACATCACAACTATAAGACAACAATACAGAGGAATAAATAATTCAAATAATATTATTTGAATCACTTTCAGAACAATTTTCTTCCAGCTGATGAACGATAACACATTGACAGCCAATGAAAAGTCATTTGAATTTAAAACATTTGTGCATTTCCTGCAGCACACGATCTTCCTGCAGTCCGTCTGTGTTGATATATTTATTGTTCTTGGTGTATAAGAGCTGTCATGCATGGATGATCAATAACTTTGTAGAATCATTTAACCGCAGTGTAAGTAGTGAAGGTCATCCTCACATTCACATTCTTTTCACTGATCAACAAAATCTGCAAAGCACAAGTTCAAATAATTACACATTTTTGGTTTTCTGCATGACTGCACAGAAACACCAGGCCCCAGAGGAGATGGACATTCAGAAAGACAATTTACAAATAATTAGAAATGAGTTTAGACAAGCACAGCTGGCGTCCAGTTCATTATTACATCTTGAATATTTAACAAATAATCACAATGGGCAATAATTTACAACAGCTAATGTTGACACAGTCAGTACATGAGTTGATTTTCAATGCCGTGTGATATTAACTCACAGAACTATATTAGTCCAAAACTTGTTGTAGTGTTTACACAAAGGGGGCGAGTAACAGAAATGCAAGATATTACAAAGTATAAATATATGACTTATCATTGAACAATTTACACACTATGCACAGTGTTTACAAACAGAAACAGCACTGTAAGATGCATGTGTAAAAGTCAGAACCAGCTGGATGGTTCGTATTCCTGCAATGAACACAAAAGCCCTTCTACACATGTATGCAACTTCAGGACCAAAACCATGTCTTATTTAGGAGTAAAAAATATATAAAAACTGAGCCATCACATTAGCTCCAAGAAATCTTTAGTAATTGCACTACATATAAAGAAACCATAATGTCAATGGTCATATTTCAAAAGCTCCGGTTGTACTGCTAGTTTTTATCTAGTGTTAAGCTTTAAATACTGCAGAGCTGTTTCTGCTCCTGTCCTTGAACCGTGAACTGTTTCTCCAGACACACACATATCACACACACACACACACACCATCTTACAAAGCTTTTTATTCTCATTCCTCTCTCTGACTTGTTCTGAACAGAAACGCAGAGACAGAATTCCACACATATTCCATACACATACATATCTTAACATTTCCACCTTCTCATGATGCAACATGAGTTCGACTACAGCTGTCAAGCTCCAAAAGGGACAAAAAATACCAGAAAACTAGTCCAGAAACTTCTGAAGCTTTGTGTGAGGAACACAATGAAAATATTAATGTTAAAAAGTATGGCAGCTCTTAAACGTGTGTTCTGATTGCTACCATCAGATTTAAATTATTCTGAACGGTTTCAAGCAGCGGATAAGAGATTTAAAGAGAAGATTATAGTCAACATTGAGTCATATGATCCACTTTTCTGGTATGTATGTAGTGCTAAAACAACTCTGAAATGTCCATGTGTGGAAAAGAGCTGCATAAACTCTTTAAAAGTCCTGGAATCCAAAACAATGACAAAATTGCCCATTATGGCTCAAGTCAAATGCCACATCTTAAGCAAAAGCAACATTTCTGACATTATTCTACATCCACACATAATAATGTGCTGTCATATACACATAAGGATTTAAATCTATTAGAAGATCAGTAACTTAATTAATAGGAATGGCAACAGTCCCTGCATTCTACAGAGTCAGATATCAGTGGCTTTTGTCTGTGTCTAAATAACAGAGGAAAAGGTCACGCAGCCCATAATTGCAGGCAGAGAAAGCCTTCCGCTCTAAACTGCTGCTCAGCCTGGATTATACATTATTGTGTCAAAGCCATTTGAGCAGATAGCAGAGCCGCGGGGAGAGATTGTGCTCTAATGCTCTGATAGCACAGCAGAATCTGCAGGAGAAGTTTGAAACAAAAAAATGTTTAAATGTAATTTTAACTTTACTGGTTGGCACAATAACTGAATGATCATTAACTGGTATAATATGTGATGTGTTTGTTTTAATTAATTAGACACTGGAAAGATATGAACAGATTACACACATTTTTTGTGATTTTCTTATCTTAAATGTGACACATTTGTCTTTTCATTTATAGTCAGTTTTGTAGGCCTTTTACACCTGGTACTAAGACGTGATCAGATTACAGAATTCACAAGGTCTAAAGTGTTTTGAGTTTGTTCACTTTCAACACATCCAGATGTAGTTAGAGGTCGACTGGATTGCTTTCATGGTGTGGATGCGCATGTGCTTGAAGGTATTCAAACAGCCACACAAAACGCTTTTGGCAAAAGCAGAGGGACCTGCCTATAGCCCCTCCCCTCAAAGTAATCAGGACAGAAATTATCAAAAGTGGACAAAAGAGATTAAAACATCAGGTGTAAACAGGAATGTGTCTCTCTTGTCCACAGATCGAGCACAATGTATCTTTAATGCCAGGTGTAAAGAGGGCCTACAGTCTGATTTGCTGTCCATGGTCCTGAAATATGCAAACATGGAACTGGATATTTGTCTGTGACTGCATCTCAGTAACAGAAATGTGAGCATTTTGATAAATAAATCTACATGGAGCATTATCACACCAACGAAATGACTAAACAATTCCGGTTTTAGAAAAAAGTAACCTCTGATCACTCAGAATTGAAAATTTAATTCTTCTTTATTTGGAAGAATCATTGTAAAGCTGTGTGACCTTCAGAAGGCTTTTACTACAGATATAAATTATATTTCCAACTGTGGCTTGGAAACTGTGAGGGCGGAACTGTGAAGTCAGGTTCAGCAATAAGTCACAGTTCAAAATATCAGACGCTGTGTGTTATGCACTTCACCTTTACAGGGAAATCCAGAATATAATCTTCGCTGTTCACGTGCGAAGTATGAATGATTGTATACAAATCTTACAGTACTACCAGTAAGATCCCAGAACACATTAACCAAATGCAACACAAACATTTGGTCTTAATCTATGAGGGAGTGTAAGGTTGCCTTTAAAAGCTAACACAGGCACCCTAAACTAATGTACTATTAGCTGCTGATAATTAGCTGGTGTGGTAAAGTGGTGTGTTTGCTGGGTAAATAAACTGTGCCATTTACATTAGCCGCTTCTCACTCGTCAAAAGTCATTTAGCGGGTCAGCTAAGCAGTTAATGGTTTGCAAACACTGATATAAACATCCCGGTTTCGCACTGCTGGGATGTGAAGCGGATTAATCTGAGCTTGGCGTATTTAGCATAGGGATGAATTCTACAAACAAGTTTGAATTTCAGAGCTGCAGTTATTAAGTTCATCTTAATGTCATGAGACACAACATCCTCATAAGAAAACATCAATCTACAGCTTTAATGCTTGCGCTCCAACTCGAGGCGCTGGTGGCATTATCAATGTTCAGAAAACATTTCAGGGGTTTCCAGTGAACTCACACAAAAACTTAAACTCCTTCATTTACTCACTCTCGCGTTGTTCCCAACACATTTCTGAGCCGCACACGATGCTCTTTTTCATAGTGCCACTATAAAAGATGGTTTTCAAACCATGTAAATCAGTGTTAGGTTGCATATGGGTTAGGAACAACAATGAGGGCAAACACACAGTGGGAAAATATTTTATTTTATACAATATCATTTTTTGTCTGTTGCCATTACATTATTGCAGTGTCCCAGAATATCAGATTACTATAAGCCTGTAATATATCTAATTACATTAAGACTAAAAAATCAGCTTCTCAAAGCCCTTTGTGCTCTTCAGATAAGGTAAATTATCATCCTGTGAATTTTCTGATTAATTGGCGTGCAGGTGAGATAACGGTGCTGTTAAGAAGCACCTTACCTCTGACAGCTAAATTACATTTAATGAGATTTTAAACAAGGTCCCTCACTCTTGTTACCCTAAAAGTCCTCTCAAGTAACAAAGTTTAAAGCACTAAGTCTTGACTTTTTCCATTTAAATTTGAATGGAAAATCATAAATTGATTCTTGTAACACTCAAGCTTGACTCGTGTAAGAGCTTTAACCTTCACATTGTACATATACGTCATGGAAGGGTAATTTATGAGGTTGATGGGTAGCAATAGTGCAGGAAGTGTACAATATAAACAGCGAAAACAGTGAAAGCTAATAAAAGCAAGTTGAGCTTCGAACAGGTAAAAAGTCACAACTGCTTTGAAACCAGGGGATAAAATTAGGGGATCATGGTGAGGTTTCTCCTTTATCTTTGATGCATGCGTACTGGTGACAATTACATAGAAAACTGACCCCCAGAATTAGGGCTTTTTTAAAACCGATACCAAGAAACCATGATAGACCACAAAGGATACACTTTCATGGCGTACTGAACGCACCCTGTCCCCTGCGCCCTGCCCCAGCCCTGACCCAGTGTTGCCCTCACTGACAAGTTTTCTTCCTTGATATTTGATTAAATAGTAATTAGCACACTTAACTAATAAGAGCTGTATTCGTTTCTAAATATTACACACCAGGGCCTGAAATTCAGCGCGTGACTGAGTATTACACACATTGTTCCGTTCTTAGTTTCTCTCCACGTTATTACGGCAAGCAAAATAGTTTGAAAGAGGCTTAATCACAGTTGACAGAAACCTGTTGATAACGTCAGATTAAAAGCTAAACGTGACATTTTAGAAGCCTTTCAAACATTAAAACCCACTTCAAATATCCTCACGAGTCACTTTTTACTGCATTTCATTGTATTTGTGCTCCTCGCCTCCTCCAGCACATGAGTGCACTGATGACGGAAGTGTGCAAATACATTGTTTTACAGACCAAACGTACCACATGCAATGACTGGACGAACTTTAATGGTCCTGCACCTTCCACAAAACATCACAGTTCAGTCTGTCTTCTGAAGGGACTCTAGATGTGTGCTAATTGTCATGACAACAGAAGTTCTTTTAAACATGTGGATATGAAATGAAATCTATAAATCAATATAAATATAGTACAGTTAGCGACACTGTCATTAAGATGAATGGGAATGCTAACAGACAGCTTTCTCTGGGTAAGACCTGCTTGACCACACACACAACACATCAGAAGTGGTAAGGCTGTAGCTTGCCACTTAGGACCAGAGATGTGTTAGGGAATGAGTTTGAAAGGGTTCTTATAAAAGCGCGAGTTAAGCTGTTAAACTACTGAACTGAAGTATGTATTCAAGCATGCAGCACTTTTAGCCCAGCACATTAATGAAGCTCATGCAGAAGAAAAGAAATTCATTAGAATATAAGCAGCATCACACACGCGTGGATTCTCTGCTTTGTTTGAGATTTCTCAACCTTCAAACTCAATAAACATTCCACCATCTGTTTGAGCTCCAGCATCTCTCTCTCTCTCTCATCATCTCTCTCTCTCTCTCTCTCTCTCTCTCTCTCTTTTCTCTCTCAATTACTCCCACACGATTATTTCCACACCAGTGTTGGAAACTGTCAATGCAAAACTTTTGACATTCTAACATGCCTTTTGAACCCTTTTCATCTTAAAGAAAGAAGGAAGGAAAGACATCTGTGTTTAAGACACCTTGAGGAGGCCCAGCTGGGGAAGCTCCTCCCCATATTGGAACACATTCACGTACAGAAATGTCAACAGTTCAGGCAAACATCATAAACATGCAGCTTTTTAAACTGATGTTACATTAACACAGAGGCTATGCATTAAATTCATTTACACAAATTCACAGTACTGAAACTTCAGAATACTTAAGAGGGCAAAAGTTAAATGGACTACTTCCCCAAATGGGTCATAGACTGCATTAAAATATACTCAGTGCATATAAAACAACTAATAACTGACAAATCATCAGTGACAGATGTTGTCAAAAAACACTGTTACTCACATTTGTGCGTTGCGATATTACTGTTGCAGTATAGAGCTGTATACGCATCAGCGACAAACGGCGTCTTACTGACGCGATCTGCAACTTCCACGCAGATTTCCACAGATTTTCCGCTTTGAAAGCATTGCAAAACAATATCATACAGCACAACATCTTAACATCCTCCGCGGAAAACTAGTATCGTTTTGTTGCCGTGTTTGCGTCTGACGTTTACCCTCCTGTCACGTGCGCGAATCAGTGGGCGGGGTTAAAGAAGCACTACGTAGAAATGGACACTGATTTTCTACAGAAGCGGTTTTTCGTCACACTGTGACATCATATTGAGATTAAACGTCATATTAAAATTCCATATACATCAACTATAATAAATAAATATAAAATAAAATAATATAATATATAATAACTAAAACATAAATATATTTTCCCCACATTTCTGCATTTCTACATGTGTCTTGGTAACAAAACTCACCCAATTAAAATTTGGTAGTGTATCTTGTATAAATGGGCTCCTCTAACCTCAATGAGTGGAGTTTAATGAGATCTTTGCTTCTGTGTTTCCTTCGCATAAACACTGAACAACGGGAGTTATGCGATTTAATCATTTGAAAGTGTGTTAGCTGTGAAAGCCAATTAAAACTTCCTCCTGGTTCTGCATACAGTAAAATACTTGCCTGTTGACAGTAAGAAATCTACACTGAATGAGTTTTATCTGAGCCACCAGCTGTATTTGTCATGTCTAAACACTCACACACACTTAGTCAGAATATAGGCCTGATCTCTGTATGTGGTCCAACACCAAACCAGCAAATCACTCCATCCTTCTGACTGTGGTCTAAAACCCTTTTCTCAGCCGTTGCTGGAACCCAAGGGCATTCTAAAGACGTCAGAGACCTGAAGTGGCCATCTATGTTTCTGCTAAACCACCACCACAGTAATTACGGTTCTGAATCGTTTATAAATACGTCACCCCCATCCCATAATTCTTTTTACCCGCCCGGCCTGTGCTTGCAATTAAGTGAGGACTGTTCCTCATGAATCAATGTACTGTAATAGTTATCTCTAAAACACTGCATGCATATCTACAGACAACACGGTATGTTAGGTTAATACAATACAGTTTTGTACATCATAGTTGTTAATTTATTGTGCATATATTGAACAGTGTGAGAAATGTCTCCCATCAGCCACCAACACACAATTTTGGGGTTACAGTAGGGATTGGTGACATTTTCAAAAAAGATAAACTATGACAGACAGATAAAACTGTGTAGACGAACTCTGGACAAGTCAGATTTCATTAGGTTCCAATCACTTGTTTTCGCCAAGAAGGGAATATGAAAGAGGAACGGTGCACACCAGGCAAACATCTCCTGACATCTGCTGATGGAATGATTTACTCTGAGTTTAGACTTTGGGTCGTGTTACCTTTTTCATAAATAAACAACATAAACAACATTTCATACACATATGCGCCAATAATGTTTTTTTCAACAGGGTCGAAAACATGCCTGCATGCAAAAAAATCCATTTCTATTTACTTGCTTGATTTAAACAGAGTAACACAGATGCTCAACGTGATTCATCAAGACCACAGAGTTCTTCAACATTCTTGACAAACACAAGCAATTAAATGGCCTGTTGCATATTCTGCTTAGTAACTGCGCTTTGGCCAAAAGTATATACATGCAAAGAATATTTGACAGGCATTATTGTTTAGCCTCCTTCTGATCAGTTCTCCTGGTCTTTCAAAATTATCTTATTATCTTATCTTATTTTAAAAATTAAAATAAAAGTGAATAAATACAGCAAGACTATCCACAACCAGCAGCAGTTGGGTAGGCCCACCAGTGTGAAATCTGTATGGTTCAAAAGCCCACTTAATTTAACTGTAGTCTGCATTAAAAACCAAATCTTTTCTGTCTGGATGTAATTGTCACATCACAATTTCACACATTTAGCACAAAGTGTTTTTTGCTGGACAACTTACACAACCTTTACATTTGCCTTTACATTATGTATATATATAATAGCAGCCAATTTTGTATTTAATAGGAGAACATATTTTTGTTTTAGACATTTTTTCATTCTTTGTGTGGCATTAACTTGTTCAATTGTTATGAGTTTGTCTCGGACACAACTGGCTTCAGAGAGTTCTTGCTGTGTCTTTAATGTTCTATACACTTCTATACTCCTCACAGGAGCAGAAAGTCTCCATTCTTTTCTCTCTCTCTCTTTCTCTCTTTTCATCAGCATCAGTATAGCAGGATGTTCCAGCTTTAACACATCCATCCTTTTCAAAAGACCAAATAAAATATTTAACATTATTGTCCCAGTTTCAGGCACATTTATGGCCTCCTATTAGGGCCGAAATGCAGGCGAGGTTGTTTGATCATGGCCCATTTGTGATCCTGAACGCTCTTGTGGGAGCGCGCTGCAGTCTGACGCATGGGAACATAAATTGTGCCATCCGGGTGGTGTTGGCCAGCATTAGTCAGGGCCTATTACAATCAGTCAGTTGGATCAGCGCTTTCAAGTTCTCAAGGGCTGATGAGCCGACATTATTACCGGCTTTAAAACCTTCAGCTGCTCCCCATTGCAGACTGGAACTATGACATTTGGCTGCCAATTTTATTTCTTAAACAAATAGGCCGCAATCACACAGGCAAAGCACTAGTTTGATGCACTGTAACTGAACAACTGATGTCATCATTTTTTTGTCATTTATATTATTAGCTTATATTGATCATTTATAATTCTCAGTGACCCAAACTTTGAGTTTAATGATCTATTTTGTTTGGTGTTAAAGCAGTTGCTACGATTGTATATTATGCATTTTGTTTTGGCATGCAATTTTGTTAAAACACTTTGAAACTACACAGATGAATTCTTAAAGTCGTTTGAATTTAGGAAAGTAAAGCAGAATGAACCAATCAGGATTCAGGACTGGAACTGAATTTTATTGACTTTTTTGAGAACCCCTCCAGCAAGTTTAAATGTTGATATATTCATCTCAGCCCTCTGAAACCCTCTAAAGTTTCATGATGCTGATGTATTTCCAGATCTCACCGACCCTGCTGTACCTGATGGGGCATATTCAGAGACCCACAGTGCAGCTGCCCTGACCTTTATGAACATCATCTTAGTGAGCTGAAAGATTAATGATCAGAACATTCATCTCCTCTCACACTCACTGGTTTCATGGTTCTGGAATATTCCTACATCCCAATGACTCCTGATATAATACTGGAATCCAGAATGCCTTTTAAATTCCAATACAAATCCTGAAATTATTTACAATTATGGTGGGAAATTAAGTTAAATTGCAATCTAAATTCATTGAAATCTACAGAAAATACAACACAATTTTTATTGAATTTTAAGCGAGTAAATTTTACTTCCTGCAATTACAATTCAAATTCCAATTTACGTTCTCATTGGGTGTGGCCAGATCATAATTATTAAATGAAGAGGACCTCATTTTTAATTTCTTGAACCCTGCTAAAAGTGCATATAAAATGTTTAATGGTTGCATTTATAACATTATATAAAACTGTCTGTTATTTACACAAATGTATATTCTGGGAGGGGTGTATTTGTCACTAAACATTACTCATCAATGCTGTCATGAAAGAAGTATCAACATCTGATTCATCAATAAGCAATTTGTCTGAGTCAGACCTCGATTGATTCACAGAAAACTGATATGAATGACATGAATCAGACTGGTCTGCTCCTCACACGCTCATACAGGTTGCAAGGATGGGTAGATACATTTAATTATAATCTCTTTTAAAAGTAAACAACAAATTACCTAGAAATTATGAACATTTCTGTTTTATGGTTATATGGGAGATTTCACAGTACGGTATGTTTTGCGTGAACAATTGCGTGACAGCTGATAGATAAAAATGAACACACACATTCCTGCACTGTGCCAGAGCTTTGCTGTGCTCTCCATTACATCTTTGGCAAATTGGATTGTTTATAGCCTCAGTAACAGAGTGAGAAAGCTGGATCTGAATCTCAGCTTTATAATATGGTTTCCAGTTCATTTTCATTACTCTATACCCTGTGAGAATGTTTACTGGCAAGCTGTGCTGTGAAACAGAATGTTTGCCCCCGTATGTGAAATTCATTCTCCAGGCCAGTCAGAAATGTCTGTGGATTTGGTGAATTTTTAGACCACAGATAATTGCCTGCCTCTATAACCCGGACATAAAAAATAAAGGCATAATAGTAAAGCCTAGGATCAAAATAACTCCCCACTATTTATTTATTTATTCTGTTTAATAGAGACATTTAAAGAATTTATAGTCACAAGATATCAGCTCATACAACATGATTTTAGCAGCCGTCCATCAAGAGCTTCAGCTGTGTTTGAAGCTACTGTATGAATCAGAATCATTTTGTTGATATTATCTCCATTGATCATAATAATCTGACATGAGAAGGGTTTAATCAAAGATGATCAGAATACCTCAAAAAACAACAGCACACAAATGCAGCAAATGTTAAAACTGCACAGATTCATGTTTTCCAGAAGATTAAATGTAGGAAAATAATTGTTATACGTCGATGCGTATTTGAATTCATAATAAAACAGTCATAACATTATTTATTATTGGTCAGATATTTGAGGGTGGGCTCTTTAAGTAACAAATGTGATATTGTGATTACATGGTGATATTGTGGGATATTAACATTATCTACCTAACAGGAATACAATCTGCTACCAGCATATGATGTTGTTTAAAAGATATAGCACTTTATAGCAGGTTATGGTTATGGATAAGTCAGTTTAGCTATAATAAAAATATAATAATATAAATGGCCCAAATATCATATCAGTCTTGTTGAATCTAGTTGAAATCTAATTTAAATACATAAATGACCAGGACAGGCTGCTTCCTCAGATGGAGCTATAAAATGAAATGTTATTAACTATATAATCAGCTGTGTAATTTCATGTGTGAAAAATTCATTTTCAGGGTAACAGTATGTGACTATGAGAATCAATAATTAGCAGTATTGAGCGTTTCTGTTTTAAATGTTTAGAGTATTTAACTTCTAAGTATTGCTATAAATAAAGTTTATTGTTGAATATTAGGCATTGTGGGAGTGGCATCCAGATATTGTTTTGGAATGAAAACAATTATTAAGTATTTTTCATAATACTTAATTCCCACTTAATTTAGTGTAAAAATGTTTGTTGGCAGTTAATACTAATGAGTCAAAGTAATGTTAACTACAGCTGTAAATAGTTTTGGTTAATTTATCACACTGTAAATGTGCTCGTTGCATAGTGAGATCTGTTGTATACAGTTTTTTACTGTATTTTGCAAATGTAGTTTAGCAATTGACACTGAGGGGCAGGTGTTACCTCAGAGATGTATTTTAGGAAATCCCTGTTTAATGTTCTTGGTAATCTGATTTACTGTAAATGATTGTCAGATTTGACACACATTTAGGGAGCTAATTTCATGGTTCTGTAAATGAAGCCTATGTTTCCTTGTGATAACCCTGCTGAAATATTCTCTTTCAGTGTGATTCAAAAACCAGTCATCCCAGCTGTACACCTAATGTGACGTCTGGTAAGAATTGTGGTTTGTGTTGCCAGAATCTTCATCTTTTTTAAACGTTAACGGTGAACAAACCTATAATTTTCTACCACTGAAATTTGGTGATTTTAACCACAGAGGCGGTTCTTTCTTTATGCCGTCATTAAAGAGACCAGACTGCTTTCCGTGCTGTTGCATGATCTGGTTTCTTCTCTTCATGCAACAGGCATGTTCTCCAAACCACAAATCACTACTCTACTCTAGCTCTAAATTCTGTTAAACCCTGGAGCCGTGTTTCCTGTTTATAATAGAACACACTAGTGACCATTTAGGAAACTTTTAACACATGAAATCTCTTGTGTCACAGAGAATTTTCTATTTCACTTGACTGCTGTTACGGAGGAGCTGATTCTTTGATTCTGCCTTGGATTTAGTTTTTGATTGTTTGCTGCCTGCTCTGAACTGTAACTGTTTAATGTTTATGATTGTTTGCTGCCTGCCCCGACCTCTCCCTGTATTGCCATTTCTGATTTTGCCTTTTCCCAGTAACATTGTTTGCCGGTTTTTGATCTTTTGCCTGTTTTTTACTATTCTGATAATAACGCTGCAAATAGATCCTTATGACTCCGCGTCCTCGTTACAACTGCATTGTTCTTTCAGGGTGGATTCGTTTAAATACAACATGGTTTAGTTTTAATTAAAGAGCCAATAATGAACATAATTCACAAAAAAACAACCATGACTAAATTTCCTGTCATTTAGAAATTCATCAGGAATTGTCTCAGCTAATTAAATTGTTTTTTTCAATAGACAGAAATAACAAAGTCAAAAGTGTTTTGACTGTAAAATTACTTTCTTTTAAAAAGTGTAAACTTGATTGGTAACCGTTTTCAGGAATATTTGTAGCCTATAAATTATTAAAATCAGCAGCACTGTACAAATTATTAAAACGTTTATCGTTTAGTATTACTTATATATTAATACAGGTTATATTTATAATATGATTTAAATTTAAGGCAGCAGTCTCTTGCTTACAGTTGAATCATAGCTGTGCTGACATGATCCTGAAAACACAGAAAAGCTAGGCAGTGTCAAAGACCAGTATCCCAGTATGTGCACATACTTTCAATGTTAACGCTGAAATGCCCCAGTGTTGTTATACTTAAACTCTTGAAACACTGTTTGTATAGCCAATCAAATCTGAGGATTTCTCAATTCATTCCTACAGGCCATCCCACCCATTGAAACATTTTAGCATTCTTTGGTCCTTTGCCATCTGTTGGGAGGACATTACATAGAGGACAGGAAGTGATGGGAACAGAGAGGGTGATCTCAAGCCAAATTTAAACTCCCATTACTGCTTTATGAAATGAACAAGATTAGTTTGCCAAGACAATAATCAATCATTTAAATCTATTACTCATTATTTTTTACTTAATATATTTTAACATTTGATTGATTTATTTTATGCTGATTTTAAATGAATGTTAAAGCTTCTCATTTAGTATTTTCAGGCTAATAAGCTCAGAGGCTGTGTCTCCACGGATACAGAATGTTTAATATCATAAAACATTACACCTTACAGCAGCTAAATAACAATCCATTCCATATATCATCCCCAGGAAGGAAAGAATTTGTATCTTTCTTTTCTTCAATTTGTAAAATGGTGTAATTTTTCTTCCCACCTCAAAGCTTGGCAAGATCTTCTTAGAGCGCCTGTGATGCAATACATCAATCAGTGTTATTATTTTATCTTCTCTAGCACAGAGCATTAACACACACAAATCTGCACTGTTTAGTTAGACATGTGAAAGGAACCACTTTGATGCCAAGACACGACTTTGATATGCTCGTTCCTTGAAAGTTACCTTGGATAAGACGCTTAGATTCTTCACTGTGAACACAAATCTCTTGACTTTGGGTCTGTACAAACATCTTCTTTGTACACTCTGCCCTCCATTTTTCCACAGGCATGACAACAAAAAGCTTCTCCTGTCTTCATACTTTCATCTGCGGGACTTCAAAGAGGCTTGTACCTGTAACACGCCAGCACTGCACTGATCATCAAAGCGTGGAACGCTCTTCTTGTAGTGTGTGTTCTTGGTTATCCGATCTGCAGAAGCGTTGTTACTGCCATGACAGTCTGTCACAATCAGACCGAAGAGAAAAGTCTTATGTCGCTAATCACACTGATGTGATTAGTTCTGTAACATCAATGACAAACTTTAGGCAGATATCTTGACCTATTTTTATACAGATCTTACAAATGGGTTGCTTGACTCAATTGTTAGTAACTCTAGTGAGAGTTTTACAAAACATCTTTATAAAATGTTTTAGAAACCAGTAATAAATAATGTGCAGTTATATAGCATGCTGTCTAAAATATTAAATGAGGGCAGAATCAATGTCCAGATCAATCAGCAGTTTAATATAAAACATAAATCTGTGTGAGACAATAATCCTAGAACATGAGCATTAAATGAAGAACAAGAGCCCATGAGCAACCCCTAAAAATTCATCAACACATACAGTGACAAGATCCAATGGGAACACAGAGGTGTGTATACACACAGTAATCAAGGGTAAAACCTCTGGAAACAACAAGGTGGGGCAACAATGACACATGACACGTCTATGTGACATGAAACAGATTACAAAATAAATGACAGGAATTCCAATTATATTTTAATTTACATGAATGATCTGCAGTATTTCATTTATTTGAATATATTTTGTTTTAAAGTAGGATAAGAGCTAGTGATGACTGTTTGCAGAGTCACGTCAAAGGTTGAGAAAGGAACTGGAGAAATAATAATA
>JAZGTJ010004148.1:0-12599 GCA_036877575.1 Botia almorhae | reverse complement strand
AACAAAAAAATGTTTAAATGTAATTTTAACTTTACTGGTTGGCACAATAACTGAATGATCATTAACTGGTATAATATGTAATGTGTTTGTTTTTATTAATTAGACGCTGAAAAGATATAAATGTGACACATTTGTCTTTTTATTTATAGTCAATTTTGTAGGCCTTTTACACCTGGTACTAAGACGTGATCAGATTACAGAATTCAGGTGTACACGAGGACTAAAGTGTTTTAAGTTTGTCCACTTTCAACACATCCAGATGTGGTTAGATGTCGACCGGATTGCTTTCATGGTGTGGATGCTCATGTGCTTGAAGGCCTCTGACATACTGCATAATCACTGCGGGACGTGTTGGGACGCTCCTGTCAGGCGGGATTTAAACTTTGACAAGCCGAAGCAGAACGTTTATTTTATAACATGTCTCCACAAGTCTGACTTCTAGCACAAACTCACAGTGTTCAGAGAGGTTTTGAAGCTATCATGGCTGAAACAAAAGCTCATGTCCTCTCTCTTTTGTCTCATTTTGTGAGCGTGTGAAAGTTGTGTAACCTTATTTCAACCATTGCCCTGAAGTATCTGAAAATGCCCAACACGTACATGTACGTATGCTTATACAAAACTAGAATGTGTGTTAATAAGCAGCATTATACTGTTTTAACATAATATTTTGGCAAAAGCAGAGGGACCTGCCCATAGCCCCTCCCCTCAAAGTAATCAGGACAGAAATGATCAAAAGTGGACAAAAGAGATTAAAACATCAGGTGTAAACAGGAATGTGTCTCTCTTGTCCACAGATCGAGCACAACGTATCTTTAATGCCAGGTGTAAAGAGGGCCTACAGTCTGATTTGCTGTCCAAGGTCCTGAAATATGCAAACATGGAACTGGATATTTGTCTGTGACTGCATCTCAGTAACAGAAATGTGAGCATTTTGATAAATAAATCTACATGGAGCATTATCACACCAACGAAATGACTAAACAATTCCGGTTTTAGAAAAAAGTAACCTCTGATCACTCAGAATTGAAAATTTAATTCTTCTTTATTTGGAAGAATCATTGTAAAGCTGTGTGACCTTCAGAAGGCTTTTACTACAGATATAAATTATATTTCCAACTGTGGCTTGGAAACTGTGAGGGCGGAACTGTGAAGTCAGGTTCAGCAATAAGTCACAGTTCAAAATATCAGACGCTGTGTGTTATGCACTTCACCTTTACAGGGAAATCCAGAATATAATCTTCGCTGTTCACGTGCGAAGTATGAATGATTGTATACAAATCTTACAGTACTACCAGTAAGATCCCAGAACACATTAACCAAATGCAACACAAACATTTGGTCTTAATCTATGAGGGAGTGTAAGGTTGCCTTTAAAAGCTAACACAGGCACCCTAAACTAATGTACTATTAGCTGCTGATAATTAGCTGGTGTGGTAAAGTGGTGTGTTTGCTGGGTAAATAAACTGTGCCATTTACATTAGCCGCTTCTCACTCGTCAAAAGTCATTTAGCGGGTCAGCTAAGCAGTTAATGGTTTGCAAACACTGATATAAACATCCCGGTTTCGCACTGCTGGGATGTGAAGCGGATTAATCTGAGCTTGGCGTATTTAGCATAGGGATGAATTCTACAAACAAGTTTGAATTTCAGAGCTGCAGTTATTAAGTTCATCTTAATGTCATGAGACACAACATCCTCATAAGAAAACATCAATCTACAGCTTTAATGCTTGCGCTCCAACTCGAGGCGCTGGTGGCATTATCAATGTTCAGAAAACATTTCAGGGGTTTCCAGTGAACTCACACAAAAACTTAAACTCCTTCATTTACTCACTCTCGCGTTGTTCCCAACACATTTCTGAGCCGCACACGATGCTCTTTTTCATAGTGCCACTATAAAAGATGGTTTTCAAACCATGTAAATCAGTGTTAGGTTGCATATGGGTTAGGAACAACAATGAGGGCAAACACACAGTGGGAAAATATTTTATTTTATACAATATCATTTTTTGTCTGTTGCCATTACATTATTGCAGTGTCCCAGAATATCAGATTACTATAAGCCTGTAATATATCTAATTACATTAAGACTAAAAAATCAGCTTCTCAAAGCCCTTTGTGCTCTTCAGATAAGGTAAATTATCATCCTGTGAATTTTCTGATTAATTGGCGTGCAGGTGAGATAACGGTGCTGTTAAGAAGCACCTTACCTCTGACAGCTAAATTACATTTAATGAGATTTTAAACAAGGTCCCTCACTCTTGTTACCCTAAAAGTCCTCTCAAGTAACAAAGTTTAAAGCACTAAGTCTTGACTTTTTCCATTTAAATTTGAATGGAAAATCATAAATTGATTCTTGTAACACTCAAGCTTGACTCGTGTAAGAGCTTTAACCTTCACATTGTACATATACGTCATGGAAGGGTAATTTATGAGGTTGATGGGTAGCAATAGTGCAGGAAGTGTACAATATAAACAGCGAAAACAGTGAAAGCTAATAAAAGCAAGTTGAGCTTCGAACAGGTAAAAAGTCACAACTGCTTTGAAACCAGGGGATAAAATTAGGGGATCATGGTGAGGTTTCTCCTTTATCTTTGATGCATGCGTACTGGTGACAATTACATAGAAAACTGACCCCCAGAATTAGGGCTTTTTTAAAACCGATACCAAGAAACCATGATAGACCACAAAGGATACACTTTCATGGCGTACTGAACGCACCCTGTCCCCTGCGCCCTGCCCCAGCCCTGACCCAGTGTTGCCCTCACTGACAAGTTTTCTTCCTTGATATTTGATTAAATAGTAATTAGCACACTTAACTAATAAGAGCTGTATTCGTTTCTAAATATTACACACCAGGGCCTGAAATTCAGCGCGTGACTGAGTATTACACACATTGTTCCGTTCTTAGTTTCTCTCCACGTTATTACGGCAAGCAAAATAGTTTGAAAGAGGCTTAATCACAGTTGACAGAAACCTGTTGATAACGTCAGATTAAAAGCTAAACGTGACATTTTAGAAGCCTTTCAAACATTAAAACCCACTTCAAATATCCTCACGAGTCACTTTTTACTGCATTTCATTGTATTTGTGCTCCTCGCCTCCTCCAGCACATGAGTGCACTGATGACGGAAGTGTGCAAATACATTGTTTTACAGACCAAACGTACCACATGCAATGACTGGACGAACTTTAATGGTCCTGCACCTTCCACAAAACATCACAGTTCAGTCTGTCTTCTGAAGGGACTCTAGATGTGTGCTAATTGTCATGACAACAGAAGTTCTTTTAAACATGTGGATATGAAATGAAATCTATAAATCAATATAAATATAGTACAGTTAGCGACACTGTCATTAAGATGAATGGGAATGCTAACAGACAGCTTTCTCTGGGTAAGACCTGCTTGACCACACACACAACACATCAGAAGTGGTAAGGCTGTAGCTTGCCACTTAGGACCAGAGATGTGTTAGGGAATGAGTTTGAAAGGGTTCTTATAAAAGCGCGAGTTAAGCTGTTAAACTACTGAACTGAAGTATGTATTCAAGCATGCAGCACTTTTAGCCCAGCACATTAATGAAGCTCATGCAGAAGAAAAGAAATTCATTAGAATATAAGCAGCATCACACACGCGTGGATTCTCTGCTTTGTTTGAGATTTCTCAACCTTCAAACTCAATAAACATTCCACCATCTGTTTGAGCTCCAGCATCTCTCTCTCTCTCTCATCATCTCTCTCTCTCTCTCTCTCTCTCTCTCTCTCTTTTCTCTCTCAATTACTCCCACACGATTATTTCCACACCAGTGTTGGAAACTGTCAATGCAAAACTTTTGACATTCTAACATGCCTTTTGAACCCTTTTCATCTTAAAGAAAGAAGGAAGGAAAGACATCTGTGTTTAAGACACCTTGAGGAGGCCCAGCTGGGGAAGCTCCTCCCCATATTGGAACACATTCACGTACAGAAATGTCAACAGTTCAGGCAAACATCATAAACATGCAGCTTTTTAAACTGATGTTACATTAACACAGAGGCTATGCATTAAATTCATTTACACAAATTCACAGTACTGAAACTTCAGAATACTTAAGAGGGCAAAAGTTAAATGGACTACTTCCCCAAATGGGTCATAGACTGCATTAAAATATACTCAGTGCATATAAAACAACTAATAACTGACAAATCATCAGTGACAGATGTTGTCAAAAAACACTGTTACTCACATTTGTGCGTTGCGATATTACTGTTGCAGTATAGAGCTGTATACGCATCAGCGACAAACGGCGTCTTACTGACGCGATCTGCAACTTCCACGCAGATTTCCACAGATTTTCCGCTTTGAAAGCATTGCAAAACAATATCATACAGCACAACATCTTAACATCCTCCGCGGAAAACTAGTATCGTTTTGTTGCCGTGTTTGCGTCTGACGTTTACCCTCCTGTCACGTGCGCGAATCAGTGGGCGGGGTTAAAGAAGCACTACGTAGAAATGGACACTGATTTTCTACAGAAGCGGTTTTTCGTCACACTGTGACATCATATTGAGATTAAACGTCATATTAAAATTCCATATACATCAACTATAATAAATAAATATAAAATAAAATAATATAATATATAATAACTAAAACATAAATATATTTTCCCCACATTTCTGCATTTCTACATGTGTCTTGGTAACAAAACTCACCCAATTAAAATTTGGTAGTGTATCTTGTATAAATGGGCTCCTCTAACCTCAATGAGTGGAGTTTAATGAGATCTTTGCTTCTGTGTTTCCTTCGCATAAACACTGAACAACGGGAGTTATGCGATTTAATCATTTGAAAGTGTGTTAGCTGTGAAAGCCAATTAAAACTTCCTCCTGGTTCTGCATACAGTAAAATACTTGCCTGTTGACAGTAAGAAATCTACACTGAATGAGTTTTATCTGAGCCACCAGCTGTATTTGTCATGTCTAAACACTCACACACACTTAGTCAGAATATAGGCCTGATCTCTGTATGTGGTCCAACACCAAACCAGCAAATCACTCCATCCTTCTGACTGTGGTCTAAAACCCTTTTCTCAGCCGTTGCTGGAACCCAAGGGCATTCTAAAGACGTCAGAGACCTGAAGTGGCCATCTATGTTTCTGCTAAACCACCACCACAGTAATTACGGTTCTGAATCGTTTATAAATACGTCACCCCCATCCCATAATTCTTTTTACCCGCCCGGCCTGTGCTTGCAATTAAGTGAGGACTGTTCCTCATGAATCAATGTACTGTAATAGTTATCTCTAAAACACTGCATGCATATCTACAGACAACACGGTATGTTAGGTTAATACAATACAGTTTTGTACATCATAGTTGTTAATTTATTGTGCATATATTGAACAGTGTGAGAAATGTCTCCCATCAGCCACCAACACACAATTTTGGGGTTACAGTAGGGATTGGTGACATTTTCAAAAAAGATAAACTATGACAGACAGATAAAACTGTGTAGACGAACTCTGGACAAGTCAGATTTCATTAGGTTCCAATCACTTGTTTTCGCCAAGAAGGGAATATGAAAGAGGAACGGTGCACACCAGGCAAACATCTCCTGACATCTGCTGATGGAATGATTTACTCTGAGTTTAGACTTTGGGTCGTGTTACCTTTTTCATAAATAAACAACATAAACAACATTTCATACACATATGCGCCAATAATGTTTTTTTCAACAGGGTCGAAAACATGCCTGCATGCAAAAAAATCCATTTCTATTTACTTGCTTGATTTAAACAGAGTAACACAGATGCTCAACGTGATTCATCAAGACCACAGAGTTCTTCAACATTCTTGACAAACACAAGCAATTAAATGGCCTGTTGCATATTCTGCTTAGTAACTGCGCTTTGGCCAAAAGTATATACATGCAAAGAATATTTGACAGGCATTATTGTTTAGCCTCCTTCTGATCAGTTCTCCTGGTCTTTCAAAATTATCTTATTATCTTATCTTATTTTAAAAATTAAAATAAAAGTGAATAAATACAGCAAGACTATCCACAACCAGCAGCAGTTGGGTAGGCCCACCAGTGTGAAATCTGTATGGTTCAAAAGCCCACTTAATTTAACTGTAGTCTGCATTAAAAACCAAATCTTTTCTGTCTGGATGTAATTGTCACATCACAATTTCACACATTTAGCACAAAGTGTTTTTTGCTGGACAACTTACACAACCTTTACATTTGCCTTTACATTATGTATATATATAATAGCAGCCAATTTTGTATTTAATAGGAGAACATATTTTTGTTTTAGACATTTTTTCATTCTTTGTGTGGCATTAACTTGTTCAATTGTTATGAGTTTGTCTCGGACACAACTGGCTTCAGAGAGTTCTTGCTGTGTCTTTAATGTTCTATACACTTCTATACTCCTCACAGGAGCAGAAAGTCTCCATTCTTTTCTCTCTCTCTCTTTCTCTCTTTTCATCAGCATCAGTATAGCAGGATGTTCCAGCTTTAACACATCCATCCTTTTCAAAAGACCAAATAAAATATTTAACATTATTGTCCCAGTTTCAGGCACATTTATGGCCTCCTATTAGGGCCGAAATGCAGGCGAGGTTGTTTGATCATGGCCCATTTGTGATCCTGAACGCTCTTGTGGGAGCGCGCTGCAGTCTGACGCATGGGAACATAAATTGTGCCATCCGGGTGGTGTTGGCCAGCATTAGTCAGGGCCTATTACAATCAGTCAGTTGGATCAGCGCTTTCAAGTTCTCAAGGGCTGATGAGCCGACATTATTACCGGCTTTAAAACCTTCAGCTGCTCCCCATTGCAGACTGGAACTATGACATTTGGCTGCCAATTTTATTTCTTAAACAAATAGGCCGCAATCACACAGGCAAAGCACTAGTTTGATGCACTGTAACTGAACAACTGATGTCATCATTTTTTTGTCATTTATATTATTAGCTTATATTGATCATTTATAATTCTCAGTGACCCAAACTTTGAGTTTAATGATCTATTTTGTTTGGTGTTAAAGCAGTTGCTACGATTGTATATTATGCATTTTGTTTTGGCATGCAATTTTGTTAAAACACTTTGAAACTACACAGATGAATTCTTAAAGTCGTTTGAATTTAGGAAAGTAAAGCAGAATGAACCAATCAGGATTCAGGACTGGAACTGAATTTTATTGACTTTTTTGAGAACCCCTCCAGCAAGTTTAAATGTTGATATATTCATCTCAGCCCTCTGAAACCCTCTAAAGTTTCATGATGCTGATGTATTTCCAGATCTCACCGACCCTGCTGTACCTGATGGGGCATATTCAGAGACCCACAGTGCAGCTGCCCTGACCTTTATGAACATCATCTTAGTGAGCTGAAAGATTAATGATCAGAACATTCATCTCCTCTCACACTCACTGGTTTCATGGTTCTGGAATATTCCTACATCCCAATGACTCCTGATATAATACTGGAATCCAGAATGCCTTTTAAATTCCAATACAAATCCTGAAATTATTTACAATTATGGTGGGAAATTAAGTTAAATTGCAATCTAAATTCATTGAAATCTACAGAAAATACAACACAATTTTTATTGAATTTTAAGCGAGTAAATTTTACTTCCTGCAATTACAATTCAAATTCCAATTTACGTTCTCATTGGGTGTGGCCAGATCATAATTATTAAATGAAGAGGACCTCATTTTTAATTTCTTGAACCCTGCTAAAAGTGCATATAAAATGTTTAATGGTTGCATTTATAACATTATATAAAACTGTCTGTTATTTACACAAATGTATATTCTGGGAGGGGTGTATTTGTCACTAAACATTACTCATCAATGCTGTCATGAAAGAAGTATCAACATCTGATTCATCAATAAGCAATTTGTCTGAGTCAGACCTCGATTGATTCACAGAAAACTGATATGAATGACATGAATCAGACTGGTCTGCTCCTCACACGCTCATACAGGTTGCAAGGATGGGTAGATACATTTAATTATAATCTCTTTTAAAAGTAAACAACAAATTACCTAGAAATTATGAACATTTCTGTTTTATGGTTATATGGGAGATTTCACAGTACGGTATGTTTTGCGTGAACAATTGCGTGACAGCTGATAGATAAAAATGAACACACACATTCCTGCACTGTGCCAGAGCTTTGCTGTGCTCTCCATTACATCTTTGGCAAATTGGATTGTTTATAGCCTCAGTAACAGAGTGAGAAAGCTGGATCTGAATCTCAGCTTTATAATATGGTTTCCAGTTCATTTTCATTACTCTATACCCTGTGAGAATGTTTACTGGCAAGCTGTGCTGTGAAACAGAATGTTTGCCCCCGTATGTGAAATTCATTCTCCAGGCCAGTCAGAAATGTCTGTGGATTTGGTGAATTTTTAGACCACAGATAATTGCCTGCCTCTATAACCCGGACATAAAAAATAAAGGCATAATAGTAAAGCCTAGGATCAAAATAACTCCCCACTATTTATTTATTTATTCTGTTTAATAGAGACATTTAAAGAATTTATAGTCACAAGATATCAGCTCATACAACATGATTTTAGCAGCCGTCCATCAAGAGCTTCAGCTGTGTTTGAAGCTACTGTATGAATCAGAATCATTTTGTTGATATTATCTCCATTGATCATAATAATCTGACATGAGAAGGGTTTAATCAAAGATGATCAGAATACCTCAAAAAACAACAGCACACAAATGCAGCAAATGTTAAAACTGCACAGATTCATGTTTTCCAGAAGATTAAATGTAGGAAAATAATTGTTATACGTCGATGCGTATTTGAATTCATAATAAAACAGTCATAACATTATTTATTATTGGTCAGATATTTGAGGGTGGGCTCTTTAAGTAACAAATGTGATATTGTGATTACATGGTGATATTGTGGGATATTAACATTATCTACCTAACAGGAATACAATCTGCTACCAGCATATGATGTTGTTTAAAAGATATAGCACTTTATAGCAGGTTATGGTTATGGATAAGTCAGTTTAGCTATAATAAAAATATAATAATATAAATGGCCCAAATATCATATCAGTCTTGTTGAATCTAGTTGAAATCTAATTTAAATACATAAATGACCAGGACAGGCTGCTTCCTCAGATGGAGCTATAAAATGAAATGTTATTAACTATATAATCAGCTGTGTAATTTCATGTGTGAAAAATTCATTTTCAGGGTAACAGTATGTGACTATGAGAATCAATAATTAGCAGTATTGAGCGTTTCTGTTTTAAATGTTTAGAGTATTTAACTTCTAAGTATTGCTATAAATAAAGTTTATTGTTGAATATTAGGCATTGTGGGAGTGGCATCCAGATATTGTTTTGGAATGAAAACAATTATTAAGTATTTTTCATAATACTTAATTCCCACTTAATTTAGTGTAAAAATGTTTGTTGGCAGTTAATACTAATGAGTCAAAGTAATGTTAACTACAGCTGTAAATAGTTTTGGTTAATTTATCACACTGTAAATGTGCTCGTTGCATAGTGAGATCTGTTGTATACAGTTTTTTACTGTATTTTGCAAATGTAGTTTAGCAATTGACACTGAGGGGCAGGTGTTACCTCAGAGATGTATTTTAGGAAATCCCTGTTTAATGTTCTTGGTAATCTGATTTACTGTAAATGATTGTCAGATTTGACACACATTTAGGGAGCTAATTTCATGGTTCTGTAAATGAAGCCTATGTTTCCTTGTGATAACCCTGCTGAAATATTCTCTTTCAGTGTGATTCAAAAACCAGTCATCCCAGCTGTACACCTAATGTGACGTCTGGTAAGAATTGTGGTTTGTGTTGCCAGAATCTTCATCTTTTTTAAACGTTAACGGTGAACAAACCTATAATTTTCTACCACTGAAATTTGGTGATTTTAACCACAGAGGCGGTTCTTTCTTTATGCCGTCATTAAAGAGACCAGACTGCTTTCCGTGCTGTTGCATGATCTGGTTTCTTCTCTTCATGCAACAGGCATGTTCTCCAAACCACAAATCACTACTCTACTCTAGCTCTAAATTCTGTTAAACCCTGGAGCCGTGTTTCCTGTTTATAATAGAACACACTAGTGACCATTTAGGAAACTTTTAACACATGAAATCTCTTGTGTCACAGAGAATTTTCTATTTCACTTGACTGCTGTTACGGAGGAGCTGATTCTTTGATTCTGCCTTGGATTTAGTTTTTGATTGTTTGCTGCCTGCTCTGAACTGTAACTGTTTAATGTTTATGATTGTTTGCTGCCTGCCCCGACCTCTCCCTGTATTGCCATTTCTGATTTTGCCTTTTCCCAGTAACATTGTTTGCCGGTTTTTGATCTTTTGCCTGTTTTTTACTATTCTGATAATAACGCTGCAAATAGATCCTTATGACTCCGCGTCCTCGTTACAACTGCATTGTTCTTTCAGGGTGGATTCGTTTAAATACAACATGGTTTAGTTTTAATTAAAGAGCCAATAATGAACATAATTCACAAAAAAACAACCATGACTAAATTTCCTGTCATTTAGAAATTCATCAGGAATTGTCTCAGCTAATTAAATTGTTTTTTTCAATAGACAGAAATAACAAAGTCAAAAGTGTTTTGACTGTAAAATTACTTTCTTTTAAAAAGTGTAAACTTGATTGGTAACCGTTTTCAGGAATATTTGTAGCCTATAAATTATTAAAATCAGCAGCACTGTACAAATTATTAAAACGTTTATCGTTTAGTATTACTTATATATTAATACAGGTTATATTTATAATATGATTTAAATTTAAGGCAGCAGTCTCTTGCTTACAGTTGAATCATAGCTGTGCTGACATGATCCTGAAAACACAGAAAAGCTAGGCAGTGTCAAAGACCAGTATCCCAGTATGTGCACATACTTTCAATGTTAACGCTGAAATGCCCCAGTGTTGTTATACTTAAACTCTTGAAACACTGTTTGTATAGCCAATCAAATCTGAGGATTTCTCAATTCATTCCTACAGGCCATCCCACCCATTGAAACATTTTAGCATTCTTTGGTCCTTTGCCATCTGTTGGGAGGACATTACATAGAGGACAGGAAGTGATGGGAACAGAGAGGGTGATCTCAAGCCAAATTTAAACTCCCATTACTGCTTTATGAAATGAACAAGATTAGTTTGCCAAGACAATAATCAATCATTTAAATCTATTACTCATTATTTTTTACTTAATATATTTTAACATTTGATTGATTTATTTTATGCTGATTTTAAATGAATGTTAAAGCTTCTCATTTAGTATTTTCAGGCTAATAAGCTCAGAGGCTGTGTCTCCACGGATACAGAATGTTTAATATCATAAAACATTACACCTTACAGCAGCTAAATAACAATCCATTCCATATATCATCCCCAGGAAGGAAAGAATTTGTATCTTTCTTTTCTTCAATTTGTAAAATGGTGTAATTTTTCTTCCCACCTCAAAGCTTGGCAAGATCTTCTTAGAGCGCCTGTGATGCAATACATCAATCAGTGTTATTATTTTATCTTCTCTAGCACAGAGCATTAACACACACAAATCTGCACTGTTTAGTTAGACATGTGAAAGGAACCACTTTGATGCCAAGACACGACTTTGATATGCTCGTTCCTTGAAAGTTACCTTGGATAAGACGCTTAGATTCTTCACTGTGAACACAAATCTCTTGACTTTGGGTCTGTACAAACATCTTCTTTGTACACTCTGCCCTCCATTTTTCCACAGGCATGACAACAAAAAGCTTCTCCTGTCTTCATACTTTCATCTGCGGGACTTCAAAGAGGCTTGTACCTGTAACACGCCAGCACTGCACTGATCATCAAAGCGTGGAACGCTCTTCTTGTAGTGTGTGTTCTTGGTTATCCGATCTGCAGAAGCGTTGTTACTGCCATGACAGTCTGTCACAATCAGACCGAAGAGAAAAGTCTTATGTCGCTAATCACACTGATGTGATTAGTTCTGTAACATCAATGACAAACTTTAGGCAGATATCTTGACCTATTTTTATACAGATCTTACAAATGGGTTGCTTGACTCAATTGTTAGTAACTCTAGTGAGAGTTTTACAAAACATCTTTATAAAATGTTTTAGAAACCAGTAATAAATAATGTGCAGTTATATAGCATGCTGTCTAAAATATTAAATGAGGGCAGAATCAATGTCCAGATCAATCAGCAGTTTAATATAAAACATAAATCTGTGTGAGACAATAATCCTAGAACATGAGCATTAAATGAAGAACAAGAGCCCATGAGCAACCCCTAAAAATTCATCAACACATACAGTGACAAGATCCAATGGGAACACAGAGGTGTGTATACACACAGTAATCAAGGGTAAAACCTCTGGAAACAACAAGGTGGGGCAACAATGACACATGACACGTCTATGTGACATGAAACAGATTACAAAATAAATGACAGGAATTCCAATTATATTTTAATTTACATGAATGATCTGCAGTATTTCATTTATTTGAATATATTTTGTTTTAAAGTAGGATAAGAGCTAGTGATGACTGTTTGCAGAGTCACGTCAAAGGTTGAGAAAGGAACTGGAGAAATAATAATA
>JAZGTJ010004147.1:6341-32096 GCA_036877575.1 Botia almorhae | reverse complement strand
GTTGTCTCTTATTGTAATCGAAGTTGCTTCCTTTCCTCATTTGTAAGTCGCTTTGGATAAAAGCGTCAGCTAAATGACTAAATGTAAATGTCTAAATGTAAATATATATATATATGGCAGAACATTTCTCTTTGGGCCCAGTAAGTAGACTGTACTACAGAGCAGATTAGTGGGCCCCACCTCTCATTTGATTGGATAAAACGAGTGAGTGCAAGATGAGTCATCAACTTTTGATCTGTGTATACAGCAGACAGACGACCACGAAGCTAACGCCAAAAAATTGTATTTGATGGGTTCTTTACAAGATGCCCATTAAATATACATCACAAACTACTTTTAAACGTTACAAATATTATTCATTTTGGTGTTGGCTAATGAATAACATACTGTGGCGCTTTGCATCTTAAATGCCAGAATGTATATTTACACAGAGAAACGCATGGCCGCGTTTTGTAATGACTACGAATAGTTCATTAATTTAGTCAGACATCAAAGCTTTTAAGACAGAATTACCCTCCAGTAAACAGAATTTAATCAAGGGAAAAACAGCCCTACATGTGTTGGCTCACAGAGGGTTTGAATGGTCTTTTGACGTTACAGCAGATGAGGTTTCCTCCACGCTGCCTCTGAAGTCCGGCTGAAGGGAAAGTGTCTCTCAGCACGTCCCCAGGCTGTGTGGAGACTCTAATGTACTGTTAAACATTAAGACCCTCAGCTTACACTGGTGCTGATTATATGTGCAGGTCCGGAGGAGAGGAGACAGTTAGAATTCTGTAGGTTATGATTGGAGTTAACACAGGATTTATTTGGGTGGCTGCGTTGGGACAGTGAGAAGCAGCAGAGGGAAACTGTCGTGTCATTGGGGTACAGAAAGCTCATTTAGGAGACTACATGGTGGACAGCCTGACATTTCAGTGGCAGATAAAATGGAAGCGAGGGAGATCCACAGCGGCAAAACTGGAATGTTAAACTGAGTGTGACGTCCGTCGAGTGTGTTGGGGAAATGACCGGTGAGTGCTTATCACTGCAGTCTGTCACCTGAGCACCAGCTGCCCGCGGTCACACTCTTATTTTCACATATCCCAGAAGGCTTTGCAGGAGAGAGCTCATCGCATCTCTTTCTATACCTTATCAGACGTTGTATTAACGTTATTGCTTGGTTGTAAGAACATTATTCAAACATTTTTATTCTGGAACCTTTCTAAAACGTTCCACTAACTACTTAAGAATAACGTTTTTTTATATATATGATATATAATCTTAAAACATTCTATTAACGTTACTGTAAGAATGTTTTAATTCTTACAGTACTCACATACTGAAGATGCTATGGAACAGGCTGATGGCTTCAGGAGAATTCATTAGTGTTGCCATTTGGTAAGCGATAACTTAACTAGATAACTAAGTCTAGCTTTGGTCCATCTGTTTGGCAAGTCACTCATGTGCTGGGAAATACTGCTGGCTTGTTTAATATGAAGGATGATGGGTCATATTATCACTCAGGCGTACAATCCCCTGAGAATCGAACCCACAGCCTTTGCGCTGCTAACGCAATGCTCAAATAAATAAAATTGGATTTTCTTGCAACAATTTTTTGCAATGTGACTTTTGAGTTATCACACCAAAAACATTGGAAACGTTAAAAAAATTCATTTCAATTTCATTTGAGCTTTTTAAGTTGTTCTCAGATCAGAGGATGAGATAAAAGTGCCTCTGTGTGATACCAGATATTACATCATGTTTTAACGTTTAGATTTGACATTTAATTTCCACTCAAAGAGTGCGTCTCCACAAGACCTGCAAATGATGTGTGTGGCCTGTCTCTCTCTGTCTGTCTGTCGTTTTCATAATAACTGTCTGTCTCTCTATCCTTCTCTCTATATCTGTCTGTCTGCCGCCTATTAAAAATAATACACTATAAAAAAGAATAACGCTCTTTTTTATGAACGTACAGGATGACGACGCAATATGATCCACCTAGTGGTTATACCAGCAGTAATATGTAACCCGGTCTGAGTCTGAGCTGCCCGTAGATCCCACGGCTGCTGTCCATTCAGAACTACTGTACTGTGTGTTTGTGTAAACGCTCTTCCGTCCACGTCACGGGTCTAAATTCAGCCCGTCCAAATGCCGAATCACCATTAGTGCGCGCATATCAAAATGAAAGGAGCAAACGCTTGATCTTTCAGTCATTCGGACCGGAGATCCGTGGAGCAGTTTGTGCGCGCACTAATTTTCCGCGTGCGCTATTGGTTCCCCTTCCCCATCTGTCAGTCCGCGGAGGCGGGACCGCTCGAGCTCCCGGGAGGCGACAGAAGCGCGAGCTGCACTTTTCCACCGTGTCGGAGCGCCTCGCAGTTCTCCAGCGCATCCCGGGCGTCAAGTTGAAAACGCAGTGGGATTCAACCGAGGAGAAGTTACCGAAGGAGACCGTGGAATCGATCTGGATAAGCCTCGCCGTCGGCTCACGGAGACGCAAAAGAAGCGAGAAAGTGTGTTGAGTGGACGCACGCAGCTGTTTCAGAAGGAAGGCAATATGATGGTGAAGCAGCATATGCTGTTTACCCTGTACAGCATCTGCGGGATCCTCTTTAAAGGTAAGAGCGCCGCAAACTTCAACAAGCCTGTACAGCGGTTTGCGCAACGGCGCTATTGGAACCGTCGTATCCTCGTTACGCACCGTATAAGAAAAGCGTTCATGTTGAGGAATTATGATTGTGATTATCATTTGCATAATATCTCCAAGAGGCCTCGAGAAAGAGAGAGAGAGGGCACAGGGACTTGTTCTTGCTTTGACAGTTTTTCTCGTTAGTCATCGTGGCACTGAAGGAACCGCACGGTGCGCGGTTGTCCAGCACGTACCCAGCTGATGCAGAGTCTTATCACGCATAAACCCGCGCAGACCGCTGAGCTAGAGCCGCGCTTCTATGGATTATCAGTCACAATGTGTTACAGATAAACTCACTACAGAGCCAACGCG
Organism: Botia almorhae; assembly: GCA_036877575.1. Lineage (NCBI taxonomy): Eukaryota > Metazoa > Chordata > Actinopteri > Cypriniformes > Botiidae > Botia > Botia almorhae. Next base: position 29,116 of record JAZGTJ010004147.1, on the reverse strand, counting down.
ATGTAACTGATGCAGCCTAATCGGTTTGTTCTGATCGTAAACTCGGAGTAATAAACAAATGTCCACGAAAGCTGCTTCCCCACCATATGTAGCCGACATGCATAACCTGAATTAAAAGTAGCCCTTTGCTTTAGGAATGCAGCGTGTTTTGTTCAGTTTAATCTCTTCAACCCTAAATCGGTGTTTTTAAATGCGTTTATATTGTTGTAATCGGACAGGCATGTGCCATTATTGGTTATTATGATCCGTGACTGATCCGTGGCGGGTTATATTCCTGCGTATTTTCTTCAGTCCTGGATTTTTTAAAGATTTCTGTTTAAAAGATTTTCAGTGTCCCTCGCTGGATTATTTGGACGGATAATGTTTTGGTATTTGCGTCAGTCCGCATTTTGGGGTGGTAGCATCAGCTTTTGCCCTCATCAGCAAAAGACTCGCGAAGCAACTCCATCTGTCCGTTTCACGTAGACAAACGCGCCCCATTATTCACCCAAAAGCTAAATGAAAATGCAAACGGTAAATGTCAAATGACACGGCCGATGAGAAACCCGCAAACACAGCTGTCAGCGTCTCTGAGCTGCAGTTTCGGCTGGTGCCCGTCATCAAGCGCCACGGGATCAGCCGGCCAAGGTCACGCGCGTATATGATGGGGATAACGCGTAAGGTGCGGACGTGCCTTGTTGCTTTTGTGCGCACGCAGGAGGCGATGTTTGCTTTAACAAGGATGCACACGGGTTAGTTTAAGTCGCAGTGTGACTCAAATATTCGGGCCTTATTAAGTGTACAGCGCGAGTGCCGAGCAGCCACCGCCCGGACTATGAAGACGGATGCATCCCGAAATTGGAGCAGACTAACTCACCTTTAGAAGCATGCAGATCGCTTAACGCACCGCCAAAAGTGTATGTGTCCCTTTATAATTGCTTCGTGATGATGTCTAATGTAGTTCAAACCAGCTTGCTCTGCATATCTGTGAAACAGGAGCCCTCCGAGCACGAATGTGTACATCTCGAACAGATCTTGTGTCTGTTGAGGAAACGCGCTGTGTTGACGGTCAGAGAGGTGGGGCGGTAATAAAAGACATAATGAAGCACTTTCTCAAGCCTTCACCCCTAATGAGTCGACAGCATGGGAGTCTGAAGAGATGTATTGATTTCTCTCGGACTTCTCTGGTTCTCCTGTAAATCACAGGGCCTGTGTCTCTCAGCACCCAGTCGACTGCAGGCTCAACAGGCTGTTCCTGCTGACCGTGTGTGAGGGTGTTAATGGGCTTTACAGAGTGTGGTTTCAGCACAGTTGTTGGTATGACGGTGCCTCTGGCAGCCCATGATTCTTCAATTAATAATCAATACATCTGATCACCTGTAATTTCAGCGATGCACTGAGTGATTAGAGCAGCTGAGTTATGACAAATTACATCATGGTTTACCCACAGACCATTGTGATTGGCTGAATTTAGTTTATCGCTTGATTGGTCATAAATGTTGCGGCTGCTTTCTCACTGACACCAGAACAGTCTGTGGTGGTTCTTATTTGTAGATGTCTGCCTTTCTACTCCTGTCTGTTTGCTTCTTCATAGGCTGATTGTGTACACAAAATCTCTCTTCTGTCTGTCTTGGCTCTCTTCAGCAGTCTCACACTGTGACACCCTGCCCGAATCTTCAGAAGCCAAAATTAATCTGTGTATAAAAGCAGAAAATAAGGATTTCAGGAATGGTGCACCAACAAACATTATGGCTCTGATGCTCCTTCCACCAACACACCACAGAGTTGTAAATGTTGTGTATGGAGTGAGCTAGTGTGCATTGAGAACTGAAGTTTCTGGCTTATCCCGGCAGAATGACTCAGAGCTGAGCTGTGGCCTTCCTGAAACGGGGTGTATTATGGAAGTGGCGTGGGAAAGCTCCTCTGTAGCAGCTGAAGAGTGTTTGTGTGTGTGCTTGTGTTGAGGAGGGGCTTTATTCGTTCTCTCTGTTGTCTTTGTCAGTCGTGGAGCGTGAAACATCTTTGCAGGTGAGCGGCGGCGCAGGCAGATGTGCTCAGATAGGTGAGAAATCGAGGCGCCGTGCACCGCCATTTCTGCTGACCAGAATAAGCATTTGTTTGGCATTCATTTAGCAGGTGAACAACACACATTTGACTTGTGGTATTTTCAGTCCTTTCTCTGGTTTCTTTAGAGCTCGGAGAGGCTGAGTGTGTCTCTCTCACTGTGTGTGTGTGTGTTTGTTTGGCTGGCTGATTGAGGCGTGATGGAGAATTAGGATTAGAGGCGAGTATCATCCTTTTTGTTTTTGAGTTCTTGTTGAGCTGCTGAAGCGCTCGTAACAAAGAACCCCAGATATTTGTCTTCTCTCGCTCTCTATTTCACCTTATTTTACTCTCTCTCTCTCTCTCTCTCTCTCTCATCTGTTATGTCTGTGGACGAGTATCTAGGCCCTTTTCCCTCAGACTCACATGAGTGTGAACTGAAGCTCAGCTGTTAAGCTCTGCAGTAATCGTGAGGGATTTCTTCTGATCAAAGGGCCCCTTTTGTTCTTCTGTGCGTTTGAAAAGTTAAAAAAGTCGCTGGAACCGTCAGCTGTTCTGGCATCACACTTCCTGTCTTCCCAAAAGCCCTTCCGGAAAGACGCAATTTTGCAGGAATTTTTGGATGGAATTTCCAGCTCATTTGAAACGCAAACTCTTCCCTGAATCAATGAAGAAAGTTGTACAATCAATCTCGCTTATGATGACTTTTGAAATACAAACATCCTTGTTGTGGCCTGTATTTAAAATCCAAGCGAACAGGGAATGTTCGTAGACCCTTGGCTAACGTTATCTAAACGTTCTATCAAATGGTTGTTATGTAGAACTGTAGTCTTCAGTTTCAGTGCTGGGAGAGCACAGATCTGCATGTTTTAGATGTTTCCATACCTGACACTTCAGATCTGTTGATGAAGCTCTCTGCTGGTGAGCTAAAGATCTGAATCAGATGTGTTAAATAAGAGACACTCAAAACATTCGGTGCTGTGGTTTCACAAGACCAGAACTGAGAACCTCTGATGAAGAGGAGCTGAATTTCATTGGTGAATGACTGACAGGTTCTGTAATGGCTCCTCAGGGTTCCTTGATCCGATTAGCCTTTTGTGTTGCTAATGTGAGTGATTTAGTTAAGCTCACAGTATGTCTGATAATCTCACTGCGGTTTAGAGAGACACACACGAGGAAATTCTATGGAATTAACAGCAGATTAAGAGATGACTTTGTGCTGGTCTAAAAGCAATCAGACCTGATGTTAAATCATTTGTACTGGTGAAAAACAGCGTAGGGTTTGTTTCTAGAGTTTCAGCAGTTTCTGACTATAAATGAGGCATGAAAACAATCACAACCAGAAGTAAAACACCCCAAACAAACAGCACTGGACCTGAAAGAGAACAGGAAGCTGTCTCTTCCCTGTTGTCATTGTGGCCTCGTTTGTTCTTCTCTTTACGTGGATCTTATAGAAAATCAGCTTCTCTGGCAAATAATCGGAGGATTCGGTCTGATCTTTCACATCTGCTGTGGTCTGCTCTGCGATTGGGTGATCAATCACTTTAATTGACAAAAGTAGTTCAGTAACACACAGAAAGCGTGTGGGCGGTGAGCTGCAGGCATTGAGGAATGAGGGTCAGTGAAATCAAATGCACAAATAACCTTTAGCAAACTCCTCCTGTGAGAGAGATTTCTTACAGACGTGTGTTTCCGCCTGCGCCGAGTGACACGGTGTCATTTCTGCGACACACAATGTTCCACTAACAACTTAATGACGTTTTTGATGTACAAATTATAATGTTAAAAATGTTCTATTAAGGTTACTGCAAAAACATTCGCAGAGAGAACGTTCCCTGTTAGCCGGGTAGTTCGGATGTGTTTGGAAAGCCTTTCAGCAGCAGTGTTGTAAACCAGCACGTGTATTATCACCTCTGCAGTGTAGTGTATACCTTTCCTCTTTTGTTCCTCTCTCTCTCTCTTACTGTCTGCTGTTGGGGATTTTGGGGACCATCTGCCTCTTTTAAGAGAATTTAACACCTGCAAATACAGTAAACAATCAATTAATCATCAGCTCAGGACAATATGCACCTGCCAAAATGTGTGCACACACACACACACACCTACCTCCACTTTTTCGCAGTCAGCAACAGCCCATCAGCTGTTTATCAGCCAACTGGAACTCAGTTTTCCCCCATATTTACGTGCGACTGCATTTGTTTGATTCACAGCCGTGTCGTTTCTGTAAATATGTCTGTTTCCAGGCTGTCAGTGTTGCGTTTAATTGAGTTGAGTGTTAGGTGTGTGCAGTAGCTACTTGTGTAATGTCAGACTCTTCTAGTTGAATAAGTCAGTCTAATTAACCTGTACAGCAAACGGGTCGTTAGTGCTGCTATTTCACCACAGATGCTATGCTGAGTGTCGATCTTTTCAGGTTCTTGCTAGAATGATCATTTGCTTAAACGTTGGTAAACCACCAAATAGAGTTATATATATTTTTATGTGAGTACAATGTGAGTTTACTGCCACAATGCAGAAAATGTGGGTCGCCAGGGTGTTGCTGTGCAGTTGATAAGATTTGTGGAATGGTTTTAGTCTTTTGCTAGTTCCTTCGCTTTTAACCAAGGTCATTGCTTTAGTGCAGTTGTAAAATAAGACAATTACGCATATTTAACTTAAATAGATCACATTCCTGCGATTTCCACGATCTCGTAGCACCTCTGTGTTTCAGAAGATCAGCCCTCCACTCACTGCAGTGAAAACTAGATATAATGACATCCAAACCAGAGCTCTTCACCTCCTGCTGAGGAGGCCTCACGCAAATGCTGGTTTAAGGTCCTTCTCTGTGTGTCTCCTGTTGAATTCTGGTTTGAGGCTGAGGACGGGGTGTTTGCTGAACCGCACGAAGCATAAGAGGACAGAGTGAGTCTGTATCAGGAAAGAGGATTTTGTATGGTTAAGATTTCTCATAATTCAACCTCACGATCTTCTTAGCTTTTCACTCGCGGTTATTCTGATGCAGTTGCTCAGAGTTTAATATGCCGTCTGAACGGCCCGCAAAATGTTACTGTATATACATTTGGATATAACACAATATAATCTAATATATATAATCTATCAAATTAAATAAGAAAATATATCATCTGTTAAATATAATCTGCTGTCAAATGTGTTTATTGGTGCGTCTTGTTTGGAAGGATACGCCCTCTGGAGGTGCAGTTGTTGACCTTTGTCTTAATTTTATAATGATAATGTGTTCTTTGAGAAAGTGATGTAATGCTGTGGGCGGAGTCTTCTTGATGGAGATTCTATAGAATATTGTAACCTGGGTTGTTCTGATTTCTGATTGGCTGGTTGACATCTGTGGAGGCTTCACTTCCTGTTTTTCACTTCCCACAGACAAAGTGTTAGTTTTGCCATTTGCTAGTCTCATCATCAGGTCATTGATTTTAAAGTCCTTCTGTTATGCTCTGTGGGATAAATGGAGATTCTGTGAACAGTTCTCGGCAGGCATGTTGTTATGTTTGCGGATCGGGGCTTGTTTACGAATAATTGTGCGTTAAATTAGACGCAGTTTGGGTTGGGTTGCATCAGTGGGCTTGTATGAACTGATGCTGTGGTTTCACACCCAACTGCAGCTATGAAAATGTGTCTGTAGGGGTTAAAGTTAACCGTCCATAAACCCACTGCTAGTTAGACACTCCTACTAAATTAAGCTGTTGTCATGTGCTACTACAAATAGAGACATGTGGCCAGACATTTGACACCCAAACGCTATGATCACTGTCTGCACAAACAAATACACCATAATCTCAGCTAATCCAGGGTCTACAGTGACCCTTGACCATCTGCTGCTGAGCTCTCGAACCCCAGTTCAAGAACTGTGTGTGTGTATGTGTGTGTGTGTGTGTGTGTGTGTATGTGTGTGTGTGTGTGTGTGTGTGTGTGTAGCCACTCTTTATTCAAGTGCTTGGCTGGGTTTAATCTGGGTGGTGTGGTTTAAAGATTACAAGTCTGGGCTGGTAAACTAAAAGTTTTAAGTTTAAATTACAGAGAGGGTGGTTTATAAGATGCAAAGATATTGTCCTGTAATAAAAGCTTTGATTCAAGGGTTAGTTCATCCAGAAATGGATGAACTACAGCAACGTGAGGTTGGAGGCGTTATTCTTTTCTCCCCATCACAAATGCTAACAGAAAACCAGCGTTGCATAAGCGCATGCAAAGAGAAAATGCACTACTGCCGGTCAGGTGAGGAGTTTCATAGTGGTTTGCATTTTCAAAATGGAAATAGACAGTGGAAGAGAGAGAGAGAGAGAGAAAGAGGATAACCGCAGGCTTTTTTACCAAGCTCATAATGTTAATTTCAATTCTCCTGCATTGTCTTTCTCCTCGCTCTGCATGGATCAGAGAGACAGGCCCGGCTCAGTGACTGTTTGAAACAAATGAAACTCATCACCCTCTCTCTCTCTCTCTTTCTCTCTCTCTCTCTCTCTTTCCAGCGCATCACAGAGTCGCTTAGTGCAGCCGTTGCTTGTCCTGTTCCCACCGCAGGCCCTTTGTCTGCGCAGGCACAGACAGTAAGGTGTTATGAGAGAGACTGAACACTTGTTTGTTTCGCTCCGGCAATGCCCCGGGGGACGCTCGGAGGCGGAGCCTCCCACAGATGACCGCTGCCGTCTTCATGTGGGTTTCAGACCCCGAGCCACATTCGGAGGACTTTGGAAAGTGTGTGAGTGTGTGTGTGTGTGTGTGTGTGTGTGTGAGTGTGTGTGTGCTGTCTGAGTGTGAGTTTTGTGTTCACAAGCATTAAAGCATAAATGCGCGACATCTCATTTGACGGCCCGCCAGCAGTATGTGAAAAAAGCAGACAATTGTTTCAAACCTAAAAAAAGTCTTCAGTGATTTCAGCGATTTCCTGATTGGGGGACATGGAATTTGATGCAACCGTTGAATCATTGCTTGTGTTCTGTTGTGGCAGTTTTAGGACGGGTGTGTTTTGAAATCTGACTGACAGACTCTTATATCTTACAAAGGTCATTATATATTCATGAGGTTCATCACACAGAGTTGATTGCAGGGCAGAACAGTGAATAATGCACGGAGAGGACATCCTATTCTAATTTAAAAGTGAAGGTTCGACTTTTCTGAAACTCACACGTTTCCTGCTTTCATAGCTTCATATATCAAGCATTTTAGTTATCGACATATTAATTGCTTGAATTATATAATCCAGAAATATATAAGAAGGTAATTGCTGAATTATTACAGTTTTTTGCTAGCCGGATTTGTGTCCTCATTAGATGTTCTTTTTCTTTTTTATCAGTTCTTTTTCGCACATTTTGTCACATTTTCTCCTCAGAAACTTGCTCTGAACATCTTGCGTGTCAGTGTCACACAGAATCAGAGGAGGTCGAATCCACTTACAAACGAGATTTGTATCAATAAATCGGAGGCATCTGTCAGAGATTCAGGGAAACAGGAAGTGTCCGGATGATGAGTAAATCCACATCTTATCCCCCTGCTCTGAAGAGCAGATTCATGTCGATAACAGCAGTCATTAGATTATATACTCTCTTCATATCCCTGCTGTGTGAGTCACCAGCTCAAACGTTCCTGGAACATTCCAGATCTGTTCCGAAATCTAGTGAGCTGCCTGCTGCCTGCTGCCTGCGTGGGCAGCTGTCTTTAGTAGCAGGAGAACTTTACAGGTGACTGCATTGGAACGGTCTACATAGACAGCAACTTCGTCATAACACTCACATTTGATTTCAATACAGATCATTTTAGTCCAAATGTATTTATTCATTGATACATTTCTTAATTTCTTTCATTTATTTAAATACGTCCTCTGTAGACAGCTCGCTTTGCTTGTACTCTCTGTTTATTAGCTCATTTCTGGATAATCAGCACTCTCCTTTCATAGTTCTGTAAATCTCTTCATCCCACCTCAAAGTCTACTTTACTTCTGTCTGTCTTTCTCGGCTGGAACCCTGTTAACCTATTGAGAGAGAAAACAGAAGCAGATGATCTGAGTGTGACTGTGTCATCTGGTCCCCGGGGCGAGGAGGTTAGCCCTAATCTGGACCAAATGAGCACTTCACCCCGTGGCTGTGATCTTCATTGTTATCTGTGCAGCAGGCATGAAGCAGGTTAGATTTAATCACCTCCCCTCGCCCATCACCCTCATGTGAGTCACGTCCGGCTAAATTAAACCAAGCAAGCCGCTGGGGTAGCCACACACACTCTCTCTCTCTCTCTCAGCCTGTCGAGGACCAGGGCCCAGCCATCCTATACGTGACCGCACTGCCAGACAGCTCTTTGCTCTCTCTCGCTCTCTTTCTCTCTCTGATTTTCCAGCCTCAGTGATACATGTCACAGAACCATTAAATGACAAACATTGATGGTTTCCTCTGACCGGCAGACATACGAGCTACAGTACCCAAAATCAGCTAGCTCAGGTCAGACTGCCGTTCATTTATTCTCAGATAAAAGAGTCAGAGCTCAGACAAACTCCATCCTCACACTCTCTGAAGCCTCATCGTGGCTGTTTGGTTTAAAGCTCACAGGCCAAATTGGACGATGTGATTGGCTTAGAGATTATCCCCATTTTACAATTTAATGTCAGTAGGAAATGGCTTTTTCCTTTTCAGAATGTTTGAATGATGTATTTTTTGATGAATCTAAGTGTGAAAGATGAGGTTTGGTGCTCTGCTGTCCTCCGAAACAGTTTTTTGCTCAATTTGATTGTGTGTCTCTCTTTGTTCACACTTTGTTCTTCTTGTGAGTTTCATTAAAACCCACGACAGGCTCAAGAACTGTCTTGTAAAAAAGAGGTGATAATTCTTTTCAAACTGTCTCGTTTGTTGTTCTCACTGCTGACTTCTGCTCAGAGCGGCCGTGAGTCTTTTCCAGATCTTCAGCAGAGCTGTGCCGGGCTGTAAATAAACACAACAACCTCCTGCATTATTTCTAAGACAAGCTTTCCCTGATGTGCTCTCAACTTATTCCTGTTTTAAAAGAGAGTATTAGCTTTTCATTTACTCATTTATTCAAGCATCCACCTTTCGACGCGCTGTCAGAGAAAGTCGTGGTTCGTTCATTTGTCCTCAACCTCAGAAGATGTGCATAACGTCTCTTTTCTTTTTAAGAGTGTCATATAACACAAAGCGTATCTTTTTAACATCATAAACCAGTATTTCCTCCTTCCTCCACCTCTGTCGCTCATCCGTTTCCTGTCTCTCCAGCCTGAGTGAACAATGTCACGCACGTTTGGGCTTCATCCGAGGGCAGATCGTTCTAGAATCTCAAGGTAAAGAGCTAGAATCATTTTCCCTGTGACCCTGAACTTGCTCTCCAGCTGTGACATCACCTCGTCTGTCCTTCAGTTAATTTCCTGTTCTTCACAATCAATCCACTGCTGCTGTCTGCTCTGACTGAGAGCTGTGATAAAGACAGAATCCTTTTCACTATCTGCTGCTCTGACAGTTCCTTCTCTACTGGATAGGGACTTCCTGTCTACTTCCTGTCACACTCCCAGAACTGGATCTGTTCCTTAAGATCCAGATATATGATTCCAGGTCCTAACCACACAGAAGAACCCCATTTATATTTGTGAACCAAATACTTCTGTTATTTTTGTAACGTGTGTGTTGTCAACAGTATCTCAGAGTTTTTTATTCTTTTGTTTAATGTACTTTTTTAGTCTGCGCTGCGGTCAAATTAATAAATTTTAATTGCCTTGTCTTCCTGCACGTCTTTTTTGTTCTATTAGATGCTGTGGGTTAGTTTGTCTGGTAAGAAGAATGAGGACAAAGTAATTTCATTAGAAGTTTACGGACTGTTTTAATTCACAGAGCGCAATATGTTCTGTTCGATAAGCCTTCGGCGAAAACCAGTGTTTTAAAAACAAATTCGTAAAGACATTTTAAACTCGAGTGTAATTACACTCATTCGGTGAGATTCGCTAATAAAACTGAAGTGTGTCTGTTCTGGGTTGGAGCGTCTCGTATAAAATGTAACCAAGGTTACACCACACAGATGAAAGAGCAGTTCAGTCTGTAAACGACGAGAAGAACAGAGGAGAAAAGGTTGAGCTCACTCACGTTCTCTTGCTAGATGTTTATTAACATGACAATCATTTCTGACCCTTGCAAAATGTAAACATGAGAAGAGCTTTAACTTTATTTAGTTCGTCTCCTGAGGGGCTTTCTGATGTTTTTATGGAGAAACTCTTCTCGTTTCTCTCAGTGTATGTGGCAGCTTTTCTTCTGCTCCAGTTGTTCAGTTGCAGTGTTGAGACCTCCGGGAGAGACAGAGGCTCTTGTTTTGTGTGTGTGTGTGTGTGTGTTTGTTTGTGTGTGTGTGTTTGGAAAGTTTCAGTGCTTCAGAGCAGCAGATGGCAGAGCTACACCCAGAGAGGCAGAGCAGCATTAAAGCATCTGGTCACTGCCTTTGTCCACACACACAATGACTGACATGCTAGAGTCCTTACAGCTCGATAGATGAGCTGTCTTCAGTGTGTGTGTGTGTGTGTGTGTGGTGTGTGTGTGTGTGTGTGTTCCCCTGCCGTTCAGTGGCTTGAACTTTTTGATAAAAGGTCAGAAGATCTTCTCCGTGTCTATCTTTATTGTAAGAAAGATTCTGAAAGATCGCTGTCATTTTTGTTTCTTATTTTTGATTTTTTGAGAAATGTAGAAAAGTAACTACGGACATGTTTGTCTTTTCCATTTACCCGAGACGCTGTGAGACGTAAGGTGAAAAATCAGCGAGTTTAATGATTATTTAATTGATTTAATGTTTGCTGAGGAAATCAATAACTGTGTTGTGTCTTATTTTAATGGTAACTATAATCAGATTCATTGTACTGTTGTATAACATTTTACATTTACATTTAGGCTTTGGCAGACACACACGCACAGACGGAATAAACATGAACATTCTTCCTAGACTCCATCACAGAAACCTGTGTGCATAAGAAAAGATCAAAAGCATATATACAGCAAGACACACATTTTCCTGGGGCAAAAATGCCTTGGAGTAAAGATTACATGCTTGCAGTTTGTTAATTGATATGAATTGCCGTTAAATTACTAATTCAAATGTATAATTATCCAATTATGTAAAACATTGTTTACATACAATATAAGAGTTCCCATTGGCTGTTGGCACTGAAGGTATTTGATTGGCTGGCAGGTATTTGAGTGCTCTGTGTAGAATAATGTAAACCGATGATTCACACACCATAAATGACTTTTGCTGCCATTTTTATTTCAATTTAGATTTTTTGTTTCCAGGCAACCATGAAACTGCAAGTAGCATCTCTTTATATCCTCGGCGTTACAGTAAAAACATTCAAGCTTTTGCTGTAATTTCAGCACGCGAGTGTTTGTAACCCGTCATCCGTCTCCATGCGACATGCTAAGTGCTGTCATACAATTTCAAATGACGTGTTTTCCCTGTAAAGAGGCATGCGTCAGCGCAACACCATCAGTGCCAATGCAGCTGCAAATTCTGCCGTACAGCTTTTAGCTCAATGACACATGAGATTACAGCAGAATTATTTGTGTATATTGTGGTCTGGTCCACATCCATCTTAAACTCTGCAGTCAGAAACGGATGTTTTATTCAGTGCGTGTGTCTTAAACATTCTTTAAACATTCATGGGTGGAAATGTTTGCAGTTTTAACACACAGACTCTCAAACACAAGATATAAAGGTGTTGCAGCGCGAGTCGATTATCTCACCATGACAATGATGTTACGATTTTATTCAGGCAAAACCGAAAGCTTAACGAACACTTTTCTGTTGTTGTCATGCCAGCACTGGTCTTTTCTTTCAGGAACTGAAATCTGTTTTTTGAAATCTGTTACTGCTAGGCCGCGGCCCTGAATGCTGTTATCATCTCTGAATAAGACTTGAAATGAGCAACTGTGTCGCTGAAATTTCACAGCATTAAAAGCGTCTCGGCCGTTTTAAAAGCATGTCTTTTGGCCTTTGTTAGCAGGCCGGTTTTAGTTGTGCTGTTCTGCGTTTCTTTTAAATACAGTGATATGGAGAGACAGGCCGCAGTGCAGAACTCAAAGGTTGATTAAATCTTCAAGATTAGCTGCTATTGTGCATGCCGCCGAATGAATGCGTTCTCTCCGATGAAATCAACACTTTGAAAATCAACATGTTTGAAATGAGACGTCCATAAACCATCCTCACATGCTTTTACGAAGAAATGCTTAAGATGTTTGACAGAAAAGAGTTCGGTGGTTTTGTCAACAGATGATGCAGTTTAATTTGCACGTCCTCGTCTAACTTTTCAGCGCTTACGAGAGAAAATGCGACTCGTTGAACGGGATTTTAATTTGAGCTCGTATGTGACTGTGAGAAATCCATTTCAAAATGAATACATCATCTGCGATTGCACATACGCAAACAGACGAGCAGTCTTAAATGGAAAAGCGCATTCATGCAGCGTGAGCATACATGCATTTAATGGGCTGATCAGGTGTTTTTAATCTTCTCAATGCAGCAGTCTGCTCTGTACAGCAGGAGAATTACAGGAGTATTATACAGTAAATGTGTGTTTGAGGAACTAATGAACAGAGCCGTGTTAAAAACTGTTTCCACACGAAGGTGCGACACTTTCCAGGGAAAGAGCCATTTACAGAATAAAAAAGAAAGTGTTTAAGAAAAGGCCACATAATTAAATTTAATATCCTGCCTTTAGCGCAACTAATGGTGCTTTTAAAGAAACTCTGAACAGCTTTTATTTCTGGTGTGGAAAGAGCGATGTGTGCTGTTCATCTGCTTCTGGAATTACAGCAGTGGATGACATGCAGGCAGTCATTTCCTGTTTCTGCGGGATTTTGAGGCTGTTTCTGCTCAGAATAAAGTGTAAATAGATCAATGGATCACTTTTCATATCTTCTGTTGTTGACATCAAAGAGCGCGTTCACTCAAAGTCACTCATTTTCCAGAATGAACTCAATGAAATTTGTTGAGCAAATAGATATTACCAGCTGGTGTTGTGTTGGAAAAGCAGAGCGATGTTTTGATAGCACACCAGTGTTTATAATTTTGACATTTCTGTAAACTTGTAAACTTTTAGTTACATACGAGTCATTTCTGTAACAGACAAGTAATGAACTGTCATTGTGTTGTGATTGTGTTGTGATTGTGTGAATGACCTTTGACACTTCATATTAATATGGCTCCGCAGACATTGTTTATCCAATAGCTTTAAACGTTCGGTCACTGAACACTAATGTTAATGATTATCTTGAGTTTGTATGTGTGTGGTCAGTTTGCCATCCATTATTCAGCGAGGCGGATTGACTAGCTGCCACCTGCCCAGGCCGTCATCACGCACCTGATCTGCAAACAGAGACAGGTGTGTCAGTATGGTCTTGTGTAAGTTAACCTGTATGTGTGTGTGTTCTTCAGGGCTTGTATGCAGATGCAAGCAGTTGTGTGTATTCTTCATGTGTTTTAATGAAGGTGGGCGGTCATTTAAATTCATCACAGGTTTTAGGTCACTTACTTTCCATTAATTTTGTTTCCAAATGAAGAGTTTTTCCAAATAGACTTCATTTGTTTTTCTCAAATTTAAGCATATGCTTGTGGAATTTTAATGCTGGTGTCAGACTCATGTACCGGACGCTTGCACATGGTCATTTTATTTGTGTTTTTTTTGTATTTGTGGTAGCAGATTTTTCAGAGTGCATTATCTATTCATGGGGTTTCGGTTGGACTGGTTTTGTAGGAAATGTTGTAAATTGAGACGTACAGAAAGGCTGTTTTTGATCAAAGGCACGTCTCAGTGTATCTCACTCGTCAGTGTCAGAAGACAGCTGTTTTAACCACACTTTTCTAGTTAACGTAGCTTTTGATCTGCATGAGATCTAGCTAGTCAAGCTCTGTAAAGCTAAACTGAGTTTAGTGTCAGAGTCTGTGTGAATTAGGAGGCTCAAGCTTGACCAGTTTTTACCCAGCAGATTAGTAGCAGGCATCACTTTACTAGTATTAAACTGGAGCTAGAACCCATCCCGCACCACAATTATTAATGCGACTGAAACCGTGCATCTTGTTGAGTAGAGGTGCATGTCTTATAAATATAAAAAAAATCAGCCCAGAGCAGGGGCTGTTTTAAATTGGGGTAATCAGCCAGAAAACCTGAGCAATGCCCTGACAACCACCCAGAACACCTTAGCAACCATGTTTACTTTTTGCTTGAGATCATAAACATGGGCACAGATGCACAAATACACCATCTGCTCTGTTTAACTAAGTGTGTTTTTGTCAGATAGCTAGCTATAAGCGGTTTAACTAACTATAACTCGGTTGAAGTTCTGAAGAAAAAGAAGAACTTGAAAAGTAGTTCTGAAGAAAACTGCAGCAATGCAGGAAATGCGACGCACACTCGCCTCCTGTTACGAACTGCACTCTGACACATTATGGAAAGTAACAACGTGTGACATCGAGCTTGTGTAGCTCGCAGCGTTAGCATTAACACACATGCATGAGAATGTTTATGTGCGGCTGTATGTTTTCAAATGAATTACAGTAATACAGCATCATCAATTTAAGAGGTAATAATACATCTTGTTTTCAGTTTTGTCTGCGATGCAGGAGCAGTTTAGTCTTACTGCAAAGCACACAGATGTTGGGGAGTAGAATAGAAACAGCTTAACATGCATGAAGCAGATATAGTTCATTTAAAACGCGTGACCGTGTGTTCATGCTGAGCTTTATGTCACTCTGCAGGACCACCGCTGGGCTGTCCCCTCCATTTAGCCCTCTAACACCTGCTTTCTCTGGTGGGTAAAACCTGCTGTAGAGAGGACAGCTGGGCTGAGCGCTTTATTGAAAAAAAGATGCTGTTTTAATGTTGTTTTGGGCACTACAGCACAGCAAAAGCTTCACAAAGACTTGTTCGATTGCCCAGAGTCTAAGCTGGTGGCATTTTGGGACATTTTGGGAAAAGAATCACAAGCAGTGAAAGAAGATTACTCTGAACTCAAGGAAAAGCTTGATCTTTCCCTCACTGACATTTAACACATTAATTAGTGACCAGTGGAAAGAGAGTTTGGCGTCTATATTTAGTGCAGAAACAGTATGGAGGTGAGGTCAGGTCAGAGCCCGGCGTCTGTCACACAGAATACAGTACTGTGCTGCCTCTTTCCAGGGGTCAAAGTTCAACCGGTTAGCATCACCCTGTTAGCCCCTACTGCTAGAAGCCATGACTACACCATATGGGCCCTTAAGCATCTTTTACTGTTCATATGGTTCATGTTTTCCTGTGCCTTTATAGCAGGTCTCTTAAAGTGTGAAATGGAGTTATATTTGTCCCCGCCTGCTTTTATTTACGTCACAGTTTAGAACAAACGCTAGCACAGGACTTGTGACTGTGTGTATTCAGCCAATCAGCTTTGTCGTGAGGTCACTTTTGAAAACCCTTTCACAAGGAAAGAGGGCAGATGGTAAACTGTAACAGGAAGGGTTAACCAGGTATCACAGATCTTCACACAACTGTTCATCTCAACCCGAGTCGCACTTACAGAAGCTGTCACTGTGTTCCACGTGTTTTTCTGTGTGTGTTTACATGTGACACGTCTGTCTGTGATTATATTTACTCTCACACCTCACAGCTTTACACAAAGATTCTGAGTCCGGGGGTTGATTGCTAGCAAGATGTATTTTTAAATCTATATAATTGTCTGTCGTTAAACGTAATTGCTCTCTGTTCTGTCATTGATAGTTTTCATAGCAGAAGAACAAAAACTTTGAAGTGTAAACCGTGTTCACACACACAAACACGCAGGATAAAACAAGTGTAGGTTTAAGAGATAACAGGTTAGTTACCATGGTTACATTTACTTTATGTGCTCCGTTCTAACAGCACAATGATTTGTGTGTGTTAGCATGCTTCCAGAAAATCTTCCAGACTTCCAGACCTTCCAGGATTTTTCCAGGAATTTGCATCTACAGCAGACAAAACAAGTCATTAATAATTATACGCAACTTATACGCAAGCATGAACTCATTAACTATTGTGTGAAAGTGATAAAGTCTTCATTACGCATCATCAGGGGTTTTTGAACCTGAGGCCGTGCTAAGATAAAGAGTGTGTGCGATGAAGAGTCGTGTTTGTTTCCTAATTAAGGTTCATAATGCAGAAGGCTGTCATGAACCGCTGATGTCATCGTTTTGTTTAGCTCATTATGAGGTGGTCACTGAGGGGTGGAGAATTTTTAGCTGTTTACTGTTCCGAGTCCAGACCGTCGCTTTACATAAGCTGTTGTCCTCTAAAGACACGCACAAACTCTCATCAAACAATGTTAATTCAACGCTGCACTGTAGTAACACCAAACCATTAAATCCGACCAAATTAAAATACTTGTGAGAATGTACAAATGTAAAAAATAATATAAATATATAAAAATAAAATGATTATAGACTTATAGACGGTTAGTTTACTAGTCTTAATTATAAAAATGGTTTATGGCTCTTGAGGTTATATTCATAAATATACAAAGCTCAGTGATGCTACTGCTGTAGAACAACAGTGTGTTTACATAACTTGTTTTCCTGCAAACAGAAACGGGGTTCTGGCATGCAGCACCGTTCTCACAGGAAAGCCGAGAGCTCTCCATCTCAGCTCAGAGTCACCACATACACACACTGCGGTTATAAACCCTAACAGTTCATTCTGGCCATTATCGGCTGCTGTGTTGAGTGATTGCTATTTGTCTCTTGTCCTCTCTTTGTGTTTTCTCCTCACAACTTCTCGCTATCTCTCGCCCTCTCTTCTCTCTCCAGCGTTCTGTGTGCTGAATACCAATTGCAGAATTGTTAGACATCAGCTTTATTGTGTTTTAAATCATTCTGTCTAGACGTGCACACCTGCTGCTAAATGCCTCCATTTGTAACCGTGTTTTGCTGGTAAAGGTACCCGCCTGCCTCACTGTTCCAGGTCTGCTCGGTTTCATTGTTGCCTCAAGTGATTGTTTTTGAAGTATGTTCCCTCACTGTACATTTGTCCCACCTGACGGGACTCTGCCAGGCAAACACTAGCTTTAGAAATATTGTGCTCTGGTAAAGTTTATTAGGATCATTTTGTAAGTGCACACTCAGAGATGTCATTGTGAGATCCATCTGTGGTTCAACCAACTTGTTTAAGCACTGTTTAGTAGGTTAGGAAGCTGATAAGTGGTTGTTAGGGTGGTTTAATTTGTTGGTAGGTTGTTACTTACAAGCTCAAGTGAAAAGAGTTCTACGAACATTCAAAATATTTTGTTAGACATTGTGTAGACATTATTGCTTAGTTATAAATACGGTAATGTTTTTAAAACATTTCACTAACTACTTAAGAATAACATTTTCGACAAAGATATATAATGTCAAAGAAACGCTCCACTGGCAAAATCTCGGTATGAATAGCCGGATAAATAAATATAATAAATATAACTGGATTAACAGACCGGGATGAAATTGTTTTCTGAATATCTTAATCCTTTTTTGGCTGTGAACTTCAGCTCGGGCTTTGAAAGAGGAAAGCAGTGTTTGTGTGTGGCAGTGTGTCGGGAAGCAGACCTGCTCTCTCCTTTAAGAGGCTGTGAGGGGTGAAGTGCTGTTAAATTACATATCATTTGCTCGTCTTTTCATTGGGGCTGTAATGAACCTTTTGCAGCTTTCTCGTGATCTTTCCGTGTCAATGATTGTGCGTGTACGCGCGTGTGTGTTAGTTTAGCGTCGATTCTGTCTACTGCAGTTAGTGGTGTGATGGATACAATGTCACCAATGTGTAAAGCTCTTGGATTGACCTAAATGCATGCTGGGTAACAGACAGACATCTGTTTCTGCAGGAGACTGATTGCAGTTATTGTTCCATATGAACTCCGAAAATAAGTTCAAACTCTCCTTGTTGTTGAATCAGAGAACTGCTGGAAGTCCACACAGAGTGTGTGCTGTTCTGTGACCTCGCACGGATGATATGTGAGCTAGCTTTGTGTACCTGATTCCCTCTGTGCTCACAGTTGTGTCTCTGCGCATGTTTTGTTCTTCTGACATGTTGTAAATGGATCTTGTGTTTACTGCAGTGTTTCATTTTATTTCAGCACATCTGAAGCGCTCGTGTTTTAGGAATACTGTCAGTGGGTGATGAAAGCAGCTGATGATTTTCGTCAGATGACCCAATTTGCGCTGGTTCCGAATTAAAATTGAACGATGGAGTGTGAGATTGCCAATTAAAAATGCATGCAGCGCCGCAGTCAGGACCGAAATGCCTCCTACAGGAAATAATAAAGCACTGTTGGGTCTTTTTAAATGGACTTGCTCGTGTTTCTTTAGTGATTCAATTGTCATTGTTGCGGAGAGAAATACAGAGATACGCGTTTCTAAAAATAAGAATTAATTGTTTTAAATGCTCGTCAAAGTTCATGCAACAACAGCATTCACTTGCCCTGGCATTTATCTTTTTGAATTGTTGTTGTTTTGTTTGTTCTGTGCGTTGTAATGTTATATAGTCAAATCACAAACGAGCTTAAAGTCGTTTGGTAAAACTGTGTGAAGTGTTGGTTTGCTTTGGACTCTGTAATTAAACAACTTACGGTGGAAGTCACCATCGCTTTTAATTCCTGCTTGAAGTTTTCGGTAGATGGAATACTGACATCCACCAGTATTCATCCTCATTTGCATTTCTAATTGAACATTTAAGCACCGTCATTTCCAAAGCTCTGTCACTTTTTAATATTTTATGCAAATGAACCAATTAGCCCATTTAATTGGATGAATGTCACATCTCTGCATTGTAAACAGCAGGTTCTCCACCATCCGTCTCTTGGTTGCCGACACCTTGACGACAGTTGATGTTTCTTTAAATTCTGGGAACTTGGCAGGTTGGTGGTTTGTGTCAGGATGTGGCTGGAGATGGAGGAGGTGGATGAGAGCTCAGTACATCAAACTATTTACAATGAAGAAACTGAGTGCAACCGCAACATTTGCATGATTTCTAATGATTTCATGGAATTATTAAAAAACTGTCAAATATGAATCAATACTCAGATGAATTTGGATGCATGGATGAATTTTGCCCTCATATGTTTATGCGACATTTATATGCGATTGATTTTGCTGCTTCTGTATGGTTCTTTAACTGAATTCGTTCCTCAGGTCTCATCAGCATCGCTTTCTAACGGAAGTTTAAATTAAATGTGTATCGATCTTTAGAAAAAAGAACAGCCCCAAATTTCTCCTCTCACATCCTTCCTGCTGGAAACAGACAAGACAATTACCAGCAAACGCTGTAGCTCAGCACAATCAACACTGGCTAAAACTGGAACAAATACCACCTGCTGTGTGTGTCTGTGTCTGTGTGTGTCTGTGTGTGTCTGTGTGTGTGTCTGTGTGTGTCTGTGTGTGTCTGTGTGTGTGTTCATGCCGACGTCAGTATTGTTGTTCTCTGTTTATTGCTAACTCAGACTCGTCTGCTGTTTGCTTATGCTGATTTTTGTATTAATTATTTTATGATAAAGGCATATCTTTAAGCATTTCCGCGGATTTATTTATTTATTTATTTGCTTTTGTGTGAGAGTTATCCATTTCCTCTGATCCAGGGTCAGTATTTCACTACTCAAAGCTTGCATTAAAGAGTAACACAAATGATAAATTTGATCAACGATTAGTATTATTAAAGCTGCAGTTGGTAACTTTCACCTCTCTACTGCCATCTCTGTTTGAAACACGAAATTGCAAGTTACTTCACATGCTTTAGACACTTCTTTTGGATATTCAAGTAGAAAAAAAACATGTACTGACTGAATTTAATGTAGCAACATTGGTCATGTTCTATAATATCACTCGGCAGTATGTCAGTGTGTGTTTGTTTGAAAGGTTATATAGTCGATGGTGTTTTGTTTATAGTGCTCATGTATAAGATTTATAGGCAATAGAAAACATATGTGTCTTCATCCCAAACATATAGGACTGCATGACAGGTCACAGTGATGCTACAGAGGTGTGATTTAACATGTCGTCGTGACAACGCCGGAACCGGCAGCGGATTGGCTGTTGGTGATATCTGTATCGATGGGTTTTCAGTGCAGTCCCAGCATGCGTGGTATGACATTGAGTTTATCAACTGTACTGCTTTGTTTCTCATGCATCATTCCGCACCCTCTCACCGACGTCGATTACGATGCCCATCACTGTGAAAAATGAGTAATCCATACCACAATGGTGTTGAACGTTCCCCTAGCGCTATCGGTAAACGTTTTCATGCGGGCCAGGTGCCAGAGTTGAGCCGTGCTTCAGTATCATTCATAGTGATTTATCTGAGACCGCATCTGCGCTGTTTAATGCCATCAGATCGGCTGCAGGTGATCAATGATTTGAATGGACCTTCTGTTTTTGTTGTCCATTAGATTACTAACGTGTGTTTTTCATCTCCCAAATTACAGGTGAAATAAAAAACCTCAGTGCACTTAAAATGCTGTCATGAATCGTTTTTATTTCTCATAGCATGAAGGCAGTAATTTTGAGTCTGTATTTAGCATCTGCACTGAGGCGCAGCAGTCTGCTGACATGTGACTCACACACTTTAGCCAGTAAGAGAACACAGTGATACACACATCTCCTCACTGGACTCCACTGACCCACAGCGCTCATGTGTGCTTTAACAACTGCAAGCAAGCTGTGTCACGCTAGTTATGTTGATTAAACAGAGAACTAATTAAACTGTATATATAAACTGTACTGTACCAAAACTGTAAAAGACATTTTACAATATTCTTTTGAGCCACATAAGCTGTTTCTCACAGAAGGAGCAAATACCGTACAGTCGACTCTGGGTAAAAGAGGCTCGAGTAATGAGATTTAATGAGACAGCAGTTGGAATAAACTGCAATCTCACAGTATTGTCACGTGATCAAGTATCTCCACTTGTGAAATGTGTGTTGTGTTGCTGTGCGACTGTGTGGTTGAGTTTTAATGTGTGTGTTTCTGCTCCGTGTTTTTATAAGAATTCCTGTGTGAGGAAAAGATGATCGGATCATTTGCTGCAGTCCGTCAGCCGGCGCACGATGCAGCAGCTGTTACAGAACACAATCCTCATACATCTCTCTGGAATGACAGATGTGGGTTTCCGCTCGAGGTCCATCTTTCTCGTTT
This sequence comes from Botia almorhae, assembly GCA_036877575.1. Taxonomy (NCBI): domain Eukaryota; kingdom Metazoa; phylum Chordata; class Actinopteri; order Cypriniformes; family Botiidae; genus Botia; species Botia almorhae. The sequence goes on along the minus strand of JAZGTJ010004147.1, from coordinate 7,960 downwards.
CATTCCTGTTCTCTGTTTTATTGTGTCAGACGCCGCGAGATGTGTTACGATAAAAATACAGCAGAAAAACAGGCGACTGAGAGACAGACGGACTCCGCTGTGATCCGAGTTTCTTTCCTCTATTTTCTGCTCCGTTGTTTCCGAGTGACCTGTGGTGGCTCATGTCTAGACAGGAGAAGTGTTCATAGACCCAGACTCTGTTTCTCCAGGGATGAGACCGGCCTCCGCTCGAGGGCTGGACTCCCTGCTGACGCGACGGTTCTCTCAGTTCTGCTTTTGCAGGTGATCCACCTGTCTGAGGGTCAGAGGAACGGCATCGGCCCGGAGAAGAAAGTGGGTTTTCTTCTGTAGTGCAGATGAGATGGTGACTTTCAAGCTGACGACTCGGTTGTGTTCTAAAGAACATTTGTGTGTCGGAATATTCGTGTGCCTGTGTGTGCGCAGACATCTGTTGATGTTAGCATAAAATAGGTTATTATAGCAGCACTGGATCACAACAACAGAAAATGTGGCAGATAGACTCATTAACAGACAAAAGCTTATGTTCTGTTTCGTGAGCTGTAGCTCTCAGAGGATGTTCTTAAACAGTGCTGGCATGAAAGAGCTTCTCTTTGATGTGATGGTAGTTAGGGGTGACAGTGTGATCTGTTCATTTGAGGAAATTTCTGTGTTTGCTTGAAAACATGACCCTGGATTCTGATGAAAGGCTAACCAGGGCCTTGTTGATGACCTGTTTCACGTTGAGCTGTGATGTTTCTGCAACTCTGTCGCAGTATTGCAGACGTGTAATAGAGCTGTGAATTGTGGGTTATATAGTACACCACATAGACAGAGCTCAGCTGTGCTTCGTCTGTAACTTCTCTACAGTTAGTGTCACCAGAAGAAATCATGAAAAAAAATTCAGACCGCAGGTTCTGTTGTGATAGGCAGATCTCACTGTGTTAGGATTCACCTCTGCTGGTGTCTGTATCCGCTGGTTTGTGGTCTCATGTGGTTTGTCAGTCTATAACAGGATGCAGTGTAAACACTCTTGTGACCACTTCTCGCTCGAGCCCGTTTTGCTTAGAAAGCTCCAGATTTCCTCAGAGACCTGTCTGTCAGTTTACACCTTACGGGGCTTTCTGCTGTGCATGCATGTGCTTAGTTTTTTAAAAACATTTTCTTCATAGGGGACATGAATTGGACTGGTGTAATATGGAAGTTGACATCATCTCTACCCACAATTCCAAGAGTTTTGCTCAAGCACAACACTCCGTCTGCAGCTCATATCACAGGCTATATATTCATAAGCAAAGACAGAGTGAGAATCAGAGGTAATAGAAATGATTAATGAAAAGCATGTCCTTCATCCACTGCAGGGTGACGCGAGAGGGGCGAGTGAGGCTGTTTCTCTGCTCTGCTCTGTATAGCAGGATGTGATTAGATGAATTAAAGTCGTGTGTTAGGAGGGATGTGTGTCATAAAGATGAGACGTTTGCTCTCATTCATTCATCTGCTGAACACATGCGTCACCTCCATCAGACCACTCTCTCTCTCTCTCTCTCTCTCTCTCTCTCTCACTCTCTCTTTCTCTCTCTCACTCTCTCTTTCTCTCTCTCTCTGTCTCTCTCTCTTTCTCT
>JAZGTJ010004146.1:0-32103 GCA_036877575.1 Botia almorhae | reverse complement strand
AATCCCTTTAATTTCACCTTTTGACTGCTCTCACAATCTGATTATGTCCTGCAGAGAGTCCTTGAGATTTATTTTTTATTTTAAAAAAGAAAAATATAAACATCTTATAGTACACCTATTTCAGTATTGTATCAATACATTACAATGAATGCAACTCACAAAGAGAATCTTATGCCATTGCAATTGATTGCGGTGTAATTCTCCTGATTATACGTAGAGCATTACTGAACTTTACAATGTACACACTGGAGAGAATGATACCTAAAATAGCGACTGTCATATTTCTCTGTAATTTTTCTTTCAGGCCAAAAACAGGTTGTCCCCGCAGAGACCATGATAAGGAGCAGAAGGAACAGATCAGAGACGGGCCTAACGTTAACGGATATGAACAAACAAGGAAGGTAACAGACCCACAGGGAAATAAGGATGTAGTTAGACTGCCCTCTCCTGCTCCATGGGTAATAAAACTTCTCACTAGAACATATTACCATAGGCTGACACTTAACCAGCCGAACCCAGCCCGTTCTGAAGCCCCATTAAGCTTGGAGGCAATGAGTCATTGCCGACAGACTGAGATAAACAAATCAAGGTCATTTATCTTCTAACTTGATCCCAACCTCTTTTCGAAGGCGTCTGTCTAGCCACTGCAGAGGGCAGATTTTCCATTAAAGCTGCCTGCCACAAAATGTGGTCTGGTAAAATCTCAGGGCAGTCTGAGGGGAATAATTCGACCACGGTTAAGGGTGCATTAGTCTAGGCTGTGGGGCCTCTGTCTTTCTATGAGAAATGATGACCGCACAGAGTGGCTTGTGCGTGTTCTCCACACAGGGGAACTGTGTTGTCCTGGCTCTGGCCTTCCATGTCCATATCGAGGAGGTTTTGATGGGTGGCGCCGACCCCAGCGCTAACCCCACTGTCGCCCGAACCCAGCGGACTGTCACAGCTGCTACCTGGAGATGAGCTGAGGGTCCGTGACAGAGATGATAGCTTCCAGGGGTCAGGACGAGCCCGAGCTGGGGTTGGTCGAGGGCGGGGGGCAAATTCGAGAGTCTTGGGTCGCTCAAGCGTGCCTGTGTGGCTGTCTGGATCTGGGACAGGGGGCGGAGGGGCTTTACGTCGATGGGCAGGGGGGTAGATCATAGACGGGTCAGGTAGTCGTGGAATGTCAAGAGTTTCACGAGAACCTGGGGGAAAACCCAAATGTTAGTTTGTCTCTCATTTAAAACAGTCACTGTAAAGAAATGCAAAGACTCCTCAGATAAATTACATAATCCACACTCAAGATATTTACAAAAATTATGATTGGATGTCAAAGCGTGATTAGATGATTAGAAAAGAGTTTTTGCAATAGGATGTAACAATATGAATTTCTTAAATTCTTTGACCTGGATATATATTTTCATGAGATTCATTGAATACCAACTGCAATTGAATCTTATTATGTCCCTATTTAAGTACCATGGCTAAAATGTTGTAAATGCATACATTGAGTCCCTTCGATTTTCAGATTATTGAAAGCTCAGTATAATTTCAGTAGTGGTTTTATTTACATTTTTTATTTACAGGTTTTATATTGGTCCCCACATTACTGAACATTTGGCTACATGCTTGCCTGTGAATGGTGTAATGGTAGGGGCTGGTGCAGGGGGAAAGGGCATGCTGCCATCAGAGGGGCTGCGGCGATGCCCCACGACCGTCTGTGCTCGCGGACGGATGGCACCATCAGAGGGTGTGCGGCGATGCCCGCGGTTCAGTGCCATTGTTGCAGAGACGTGGGTGGGTGTAAGAGACTGATTAGGCTCTCGTTTAAAGCTCTCTGCCCTCAGGTCCAGCAGAGGGTTTAATGACGGAGCGGGAGAGACCACAGGGTGGGCGCTGCTGGGGGTGGGAGCAAAGTCATCGGGGTCAGAGGGCAACAGGGACTTGGTAGAGTTGCAGTCGGAGAGGGAGGAGAGAGAGAGGAGTGTCACAGAGGGAGACGGGTCCAAGGTGGGCAGGGTGGAGTTGTGATGGCGGTTTTGGGAGAGGGAGAGTGACAGTGTGCGGCTGGGTGGAGAAGTGCTGCGTCTGAAACGGCCCGTGCGCTGGAACAGGCCCTCCTTCTTCTTCCTCTGCTCCTCTCGCTGCTCCTGCTCATCCTGGTTCATCTGCATGGAATGGATGAATGATGTCATCGGTGATGTCATGAAATAATCTTAAATACATTTAATCTTATAAGCAAATTACATACAGGGCTGCCATTGTTAAGTAGAAAATTCTATATCACAAAAAAAATCTATTTTACAGTTTGACCTCTTTATTTTGCTCTACCATTCCTTATTCTGCCTCACTCCCTCTCTGTCTCATGTCGTGTACCTGTTGTCGTCCCAGCGGGAAGATGTCAGAGCCCAGTCCCACAGCAGCCAGTATGGAGGCACAACCCAGCAGCAGCAGGTCACTCTTCTTCCTTTGGCTGCACCGTCTAAGCGAATCTTGAGAGCCTATTCCTGTCCCTACACTCCCTGAGCCGACCTCCTCCATCGCTCCATTACTGCTCAGCTCAGGGGCCAGTCGGCCTGGAGAATTATCTTCAGACTCACTCGGCTCCTCTATACAGAAGAGGGAGATTAGAAAAATTACACTGGATTTGTTAGTCCTACTGACATGGTGGTCTTCAGACCTGTGGCAGGGTAAATTTTGTCTACAAGCAGCAAACTTGGCTCTGACTCACCCATTTCATTTAAGCTTGAGAATCCTGCTGTCATAGGAGCATGTTTTGGGGACTTCCCTAGATTTGGAGCACTGGAGGACCAGACCTTTCCCTCCCCAAGTGACTTCAACCTTCAACAGAATTAGCAATTTGATTATCGTTTGTTTATTCAGAATAACTGAAATTCTAAATGAAATTAATAAAAGGTTAGTAGTGTCATACAAGGAGGAATCAAATTTAATTTGAATAAAAATATTTTTTTACAATTTTATTGTACTGTAAAAATTTAAACAAACATCCTCAACATATTAACACATTAATGTCCCCATTTATACGTTAAATGATTTTTTTTGTTAAAAAATTAATGCTGTTTTAGTGCACAAAAACTAGAGCTCAGGCAATAAATAAAATAATGTATGATAAAAATGTAAAGATGTTTTCTAGCTTCACCTGTCTTCTCCACCCAGTCTCTCTCTCTGATGGGTGGAACTGGGCCCCCACGTTCGGCCCTTCTTCTTGTTTCCAGCCAGGTCTTCTTTCTTACACACTGCAGTGCGGCCCCATGTCTTCCTGCCATCAGTGGGCGTCACTAAATCAAACACGACAGTGGTGACAAAAATACTGTAGAAAATGTTCCATATTATATTTGCATAAGTACACTTCATAAAGCTACATCACTCTACATACAGTACAGAGGATTATAAAGAAACACATGCGTGTAAACTAGTTTCAAGGTACATACACTTAGAAACAATACACTCTTGTAAGTGTCAAGGCATTGATTCTTGCCACTCAGCAATGCAGGCATGCATTAATATTTAATAAGATGTCCAGCAATCTACTCTGGTTTTATTTAATCTCCTATATAATCTCAGATCAATGCATTGGACTCTTCTCTGGTACTTACAGCGTATGGCTCTCAATCGAGGAATGACTCCTGGGCTGGCCGGAGGAGTGGTGCTTTCACTACCCTGACTTTTCCTCTTGTCCACGCTAGGAGAAGCTTGCACTGTAATCTTATGCTCAAAACCTTCGAGAAGATTTCAGAAAAATATGTCTTACATACTTGCGTAACACTAGCAACTAATTATGCACAGCATTCAACACTAATAAATTAAATGTGGTCTCTTTTGTTTACCAGTATTGGTTATTAAAGCATAAAGCAGCATAATCGATTCTGTACTTGTGATGATGTGTTGTGCATGGGTACACCAAGGTTTTAAAAACAGCCAATGTAAGGTTGTTTAGTCTAATACAGGCCAAAAATTGTTCTCTAAAACTGTTAAAACCTTCAGATATTTTCCGTCATTAAGTAACAGGATAATAATTATTAAATAAGAACTCTATTGCATAGGACCGAACGTATGCAGATCGCCATTCCACCCACCAGAGGGCAGACTGATGCAGTTGCTGTCCCTGCCGAGTTTGAGCAGTCGGCTCTTTTTAAAGTGGCCTTTGCGCTTTTTGACGTGCGGCTTCTCCTGATACATTTGATGGATTATGATGTTGAGCTCTCTCTCCACAATGTCGATCTCCCGCTCGGCTAACTCCTGCTCGCGTCTCCTCAGATGCTCCTCTTGCTCCCTCTGCTCCTCAGCTGCACGTGCCAGCTCCTCCTCCCATGAGCGCAGCTCCTAATGAACAGGTTGTTTACTTATAATGTTGTATCTACTATAATTTCTCTTAACGTAGATTATTATGCAGGTGTATTGTGTACAGTAATTGTAAACTGTGGTCAGAGAACTCCAGTTAAATGTAAATGAAACAATGTAAACATACATACACATGCAATAAATTAAACTATTATAAAGTGGGTTTCTACAATGAGACCTCTGGTAAAAATCAGCGGTTTTGCATCCTTTGGTTATTTAAAACGTTGTATTTTTACACCGAGTAAAACGTTTATTAAAATGTACATTAATTTCAGATATTTTTAGAAGGTGATGTGACAGCCTTTTGCTTTAATGCCAGCATGCACTCGAGCTGGCATGGAAGTTTGTGCAAAACCTGACGATCCATGTTACCCCAGCATGATCTGAACATGTTCCAAAAAGATAATTTTGTGTGCTTCAATGACAGCATGGAAATTTGACCTTGGTGTATAAAGGAACTATATAAGACACAGTCGGTCAGTCAGATTTGCTTGTATTTGATTAATTAGCTAGAAACCAAAAAGTTTATTTTTAATTTTGCATTACAACTTTGTTTTAACTTCAAAAGTCAAAATCCTACAATTTCCAGGTTTAAATGAGAAAACATTTAAACCATTTTCCGAAGATGTCTCTTTAAAGAGCGCATTCTTAATGTAATTAAACATTTGTTTTCAAGCATAAGACATCCAGTGAATACCTTCTCCTTTGCTCGTAGTTCATCAAACATCTGCTGGATCTCCAGCCTCCAGTCCTCCTGCAGCGAATGAAAGGACTCCAGGGGCATCTGGAACATGGCTGACTGCTCAATTGCCTGCAGCCTTTTCAGGATACTCCCAAAAGAGGGGCGGCCATGAGGGTTAGGACACCAACACTCTGCAGAGAGACAGAAGAGACAAATGTAAAAAGTGGATGAAAAGATTGGTAAGCTGGAGAAAGCATCATGAGGTCATAACTCTGAATAAAATACTGACAAATGTGTCGTGTCATTCAACAAAAACTTTATTTGTACCTCCGAGTAGCTGTACAAAGGGCTCAGGGCAGGTGGAGGGGATGGGAAGGGTCAGCTTGTTCATGGCAACACCGTAGGCCACAGCCAAAGCATCAATTTCACGGTAAGGGACCTCACCGGTCAGCAGCTCCCAGAGTAACACCCCAAAACTGACACACAACCACAATCAGTCACAAAATCTCCAGTTAGGCTATATTAGCTCTCCTGTTATTAGCAGACATCTTTACTGTGTCTGGTGGCTTTTGTAGCTTATAGAACTTGCCATTTAGACAAAATAAGGTGTTTACCGACATGTATTGCAATGAATAAGACTCTGCGTATAGTACATTATAAAACCTGTGTGATCTTATTTGTGTAAGGACAGCCAAAAAGATTTGCGGTATTAGTTTGCTAGTCTTTTCCAGTTTCGAATCAGATAGTTTGCGGATGGACTGCGGGCGGTCAGGTGCTCATCTGAGGGTGACACAAGACCATGTGACAGTTCAGTGGAGGACCGAACTCACCTCCACACATCGCTACTCTTGGAGAACAGGGAGAGCTTGATGACCTCTGGAGCCATCCAGGCGTACGTGCCCGCGGCGCTCATCTTTGTGGTGCGATGCCATTCTCGCGCAAGCCCAAAGTCTGTGATCTTTAGAGTTTTCCCAGTCAAGTCATCTCTCTCCACTGGCTCCAGAATCAGAACTGAGGGAGGAGTGAGATGAGGAACAGAGAGGAAGGAATGAAGATAAATGAAGTCAATTTTGGCACGCAGTTCAAATGAAACCAATAAGGATATTGTAAAATGAGCTATTTATGAATAATCAATAGAGGATTTGCATAACACCGTCAAATTTTGCAGGTAACATCCAATAAGGAATCTCAGTGGAACTCATTAGAAGGCAAATCAGATCAGATGTTCATAAAAAGACTCCTTGGCATACAGTGGCTTTATGCAAAGATAGAAAACAATATCCTTGGTTTGTGTAAAAATACCCAAAAGTTAGTTAAAGAGGAAAGAAAATATCACTTGTCAACAGTAATGATAGAAACATCAAGTGTGTGTTTGTGTGGCTTTATGCAAAGATAGAAAACAATATCTGTGATTTGTGCTTAAAGATAGGGTAGGCAATTTCGGAGAGGCTTGAACTAGCAAGCTAGCTTTAAAAGCATAAGATCCCACCTTACCCTAAGAGCTGAACAAATCGCATACCGTTCTTTTAAGATAACACTAGAGTGCAAACATCTGCTATATGAAGATTTTGAGCCATATGAATATGATGCAGTGTTAGTGTGATGCTTCAAAGTAAACTATAAATAAACTGTAAACCGCAGACGGCATCTGTTCATTTTCTAGCTTTTGTCATCTTGAATTTTTCCCAGTGATTTTAAAGCATGAAATGAAGTATCAAACCCATTTTTCTAACATAATTCAACATGCAGCATTTCTGAGTAAAACTCTATAAAAAGAAAATGTACAACAAAACTTGATTTTATCCATTAGAAATAGATTGGATTGTCAATATTGACATTTTTTTACCCAAGTTATTACACTATGATAAAAAAAACTATAAAGTCAAGCATTTTTTTTCTTTTGGTATAACTTGCATTGATGCATTATGTATTCAGAAAGTAAAGAATATGAATGGGTGTAATTAAAGTAAATAGAGTCAATTTGATTTGATTTATATTAGAATATAGATATAGACTACATACAGAATACAGATATAGTCTATGGATATAGACATCTTCATTTTTGGAGGTCGCTGAAGCTTTATACTCTATCAAATATTCATCAGCCAGTAGTTTGTGTGCTGACATCACAGAACCCCAGAGAGAAACAAGATCTCCCAGCCATGATCCCTGTTCTTAAACACAAACACACACAACTCTTAACACGTAACTGAGGTAGCCAGTGTCAGTATTTCACACAACACTTTCGTCCACATGGGCTTTTTCAGTGTGCTTCCTGTTTTGAAGGACGTTCTGTTCAGTCCACATTTATAAAAGTGAGTCGCATCTGACCCGACATTTCTGAGGCAAACATCCTGAGAACACATTTCAACCTTTCTGCTAAAACGCACCTTTGTAATATACATAAAGACTTGCTGTACGCCGTGTACGCGAGTGCATGCGATTTTCCTTATCAAATTGCTTCTTTACGCAACAGCTCTTCCAAAAACTTCAGAACTTTAGTTTGATGGGCAGAATTCACAAAAATATTTCTGAACTAGACATTTAAGAGCAACATACAGCACCGCTACTAGAGAACAAGAATGGAGTATTTGGACTTCAGATTGAAAATCTAGTTACTGAGATACGGACCTTGTGTTACCTTGATGTGTGTGTGTATGAGAAAGATTGTAGTTTGTGGTGCCGTGTTCTTTTTAGCTCCTCCCTGTATTTCCTGCTGTGTTTCCCTGTGTGGGCAGCTATGGAAATGTTTGGAGTGTCAACAGTCAGCTGGATTGGTTTGAGAGGGGTGGAGAAGGGTGGAGTGCAGTCTGCTATTCCTTTATCACCACATATATGCAAATGGGAGGACAGAGAGAAACCGGAAGGGTTGAGTATGAGTTTCTCTCATACACAGCAGGGTTTCTGTTTAACCAGCAGATCACAAGCCCAGGTTAAAAAGGTGAAACCTTTCTCTCTGTCCCTACATGATAATACGCCTCTGTGTATAATAATACACCTCTGTGTATTATCATGTATGTTTGAACTGTTCGACTCAGCAAAATTTCTCCAGGCCTTAACATTCATAATAGTCTTACAGATTACCAGTCACATTTTAAAACTCTTTACCTCACAATTTTGCTTCTCAGGTAAATGTGCAGTTTAGATTTTTTTTACTGGAAAATAACAGAAAAATATTTAAGATTAAGAATAGGATTTTTTCCACAGCGTTCAATAAGACCTCCTACTAGCAGACTGGTCTATGTACGCTGTTTATCCGCGACAGTCGTTCCTAATACAATGTTTCTTAAAAAACTAAGCTGTGTTTTTCTCTGCTTTATCTCTCTAATAAGTGCCACAATGGCTACAACTCTCTGCCACCTGACGCTCGTATTTTAATTGTGATTCATTGGTTAAAAAAGCTGAAAAACAAAACAAAACATGAATCTGACTGATATATTTAGTCATTTTTAAAATTTCAACAGATCTGATATTGTGACAGCCTTGCTCTGTATGTGTGTGTGTTTCAGCCTGTGGTGTGAGGGGAGATTAGGAGAATAGGAGATGGCTGCTCACAGTGTTAATAAGCCATTGTTACAGCCCTGTGTTAATGGCCATGTCACCCTGAGGAACAGCTGCCACTGGAGGCCTGTGAGCAGCTGATTATATGTGTGCACGCCAGAATATTTAGAATTAAGAGAACGTGCGTGTGCAGAACGACCGCCGCTGTTCATCAGCATGAACAAGCAGACAGAAACACATTCTCTGTACACACTTGGCGCCGAACAAGCGAGGGTGTGTCGTTGATAGTAAATACGTGTGTGTACACTGCATACGTGCATGTTTGTTCCAATTAACTTGTTTTGGTTCTTCGCTAAAGCCTCTTGCTGGCTATTCGGTGCAAGTACTGTAAATGTGTGTGTGTGCAGAGGTGATATTTTAGTAAAAAAACACATTTGCTACATTGTGAGGAGATACTGAGTGTCCCCACAATTTAAAAGGCATAATAAACATACTAACAGATTGAAATTCTAAATGATTCTAATGTAAAAACATGTTAAAATACTCAAACATTAGTTTTAGGGGATAGAAAAACTTTTTGTGTTTGTGTGTGTGATAGAGAGAGAGAGAGAGATTGTTTTTGTTGTGTTATGTGTTGGGATGATATCTAAGAGGACAATCGCAGGTTTTACAACTGTCTGACATCAAACCCTCTCAAACCAACCATCATACTTTGTGTCCAAGTCATAAATATAACTCCTATCCATAACTTATCTTTGCCTGTCTGTGTAGTAAATCGACTTGTCAGATATGACACATATGTCTTAGATTACATTGATGGAAAGTTGATACTGTTGTCTTTTACTAGATTATAATCTTAGCTGTGGATCCCAGTCTTTGTAAATTACAATTTACTTAGCATTTCCTTTGTTGAGGCCTCCATCTGCAGCTACTTAAGCCTGATTATGATAAAGCGCAGAATGGTGTCAGGGCACATACATCTGTCAAACGCTGAAACCATGTTTAACTGTTTGTCATTACAAGTCATTTGACCCTTGACCCTTAGTGACAGTTGAACCATTGGTCACTTGAGAACAAAAAAAGCTGCAGTTACAAGTCAAAAGGGTGATAAAAATGTTTGATTAGCCACTGATTTATAATTAAGCAATAAGGCAGGAGGTTGTAAATATAGTCATGGCAACCCTTTAGCTGCAAGCTACTGCATAATATAAATATTTAGAACACAAATACTTTTAAAACATTCTTTTATTTATCCACTCTGTGGGTGCTGTGTAGTAATATACACAGTACAGTAGTTTGAGTTTAGCTTGAGTAAATATATTATGTATTTTAGCATAGTTGCTGTTTTAAATCTAAATCCAGGACTAGGACTTGATCTATTTTATATAGTTTGCACTACAGAAAAATTACAAATTCACACTGGTAACCATACATCATATTTTGGAACTGACATTTTCTCACCCACTCAATGTCGTCCTCTTTGTCTCCCTAAAGTGGCTCACCCACTCCATATCTTCTAATCTGCTGGCATACATTTTCCTTTGAGAGCCATATATAGTGCACACTTAGTAGGGTGCATGAGGGATCAGAACAGTCCCCTAAAGGCAGGAACATCTGGTACTGTGGCTGAATCAGGTACCTTGTTTTCACCTGCTGTTTTAGCTCAGGTACATCCTGCTGAAAAGCAGTTTTGTACAGTCTGTGTTGCTGATGTTGCAGTTTGAGTCCGTCACCCTGTATTTCTCTGAGGTTTCTATTTTTATGTTGCACCTAGAGGGATTAATTTCCCTTTGACTCTGCTTTCCTTTGAAAACATTGTTTCTAGTCTTGTACAAACTTAAATTCATGCCGTTACATCCAATAAATGCAATGAAAGAATTCATTTTCCACACAGCACCTGATCTTAGGTTGAAGGATCTGATCTCAAGACGAATCATCCGCTTGTACTGCCTGGGCCCTTCTGATGAAGCCGCTCTACGTTAACAGTTAAAAAAATATTACAGCTTTGTTGTTGACATCACGACACTCTGTATTCACTTTCGGTATTTACCAAACATTACCTGTTGAGTGACAGATTGTCTGTCTTCATTTGGATTTTCATGCATCTGCTTATGAAAATGAATTATTCCAGAATTCAGCAGACACGTTATCAGTTTTTAATATGTTGCATCAACCCAATTTAAACTAAAACTGAGCACAAGCAGCACAGGTTCCTTTATAATGGTGTTTCTAAACTGATAGGGTCCTTATCTAGACATTTGTACCATGCTCAGACATCAGAGCAGAATTTCACTGAAAAGGTTATTGACTAAGACTGCTGGTGGCAAGCTGTGGACCAATCAGCATAGGCATGACTAAGCTGGGTGGGGCTTATTTGGACCAATCGGTGAGTTTGGCCTCCTTCTCCTCCCTATTCTCAGCAGTCTCTAGGAGACTACATTTCCTCTTCATCACTGTGCCCTACAGACATTCTCTCGCCCCCCTCTCTCTCCCTCCCTGCCTATTTCCCTCCATTCCTGTCTGAATCATATTCCAGCTGTCGCCTGCCGATGCATCCATTCTTGCACTCGACCAAAGGAGGAGAGAGAAAGGGATGATGGGAATGGGTAAAGAGAAACAGGAGAAGAAAGAAAGATAAAGAGGAAATAGGGCATATCATCAGTGTGTGTGTGTGTGTGTTTTGCATAAATATGAATTTGTATTCTCATGCTTCTTGCTTTGTGTGCTTGTATAAATGAGAATACTGAACACAGGGAGTGACACAGATATTTGAGACAGGAAGTTGCATCAAAAAATAGACAGCAAAGGAAGAAAATGAAAGAGGTGAAAGATATAAACATCAAAACAGAAGCTATATCTGGCGGTCTTGCTGCCTTAACTTGAGTGGCTAACGTGACACTTCTGTTGCTAGTTTTGTCTTTCATCAAGCTATGTTTAACAGTGCAACATTACAGTAGCGTTACTCAATTACAGTATCTGTGGTCATTTTACGGATTTCTTAAGTGAAGTGCACAATATATTAAGACTGAAGATTTTAATCATCTTGTATTTTAAATCTGTAACTAATCTGCAACAAAAAGCACCAGATCGTTGATAACTATGATTTGTAGGCTTGTAACTTCGTTGTTTGACAGGTCAGGAATCTAAACAACTAGTTGCCATTATGCCCAATTATGCCCATGTCCCCTTAACCAGTGTGTCATCCATATTGTTTGGTTCTTGACTGGAATGTCATCAAACCACATTAAAGAAGAAGTAACTTTTGCTGTGTGTGCAAATTTGTGTGAGAAATTCTGATAATGCAGTCAGCAAGAATGATTTTGTAATTGATTGAACCGTATCTAGTTTGTGATTAGTGTAAAGTGTACAAACGCAACAGAAAACAACAAACCATGAGCTTTGTATCTGCACTTTACATTTTAAGTTATCATGTCACCGATACCTTTACTTGGCTGCAGATGCAAAACCAATGGCAGATTGAACTTTAATCAGTACGGCACAATATCGCCCTCCAGGAATGATATTATTATGGCTTTGTACTTTGTACAATTTTCTGCACTGTGACTTTCAGATATTTTGACATTAGATGCGGCTGCTTTTGTTGCTCGTGCTTTTTAGAAGACCTTGAGGTTAGGTATTCACTATTAGAGTCAAATTTCTGCCCTGACTCTGTTCAAATGTCAATATTAGACCGCCTGTAATGTCAATAGATAAGAGTGGAATTGCAACCCATGATGCACCGACAGCCTTGACTTCTGGACATACATTGAGTTATTTGGGGACATTTGGAATGCAAACCACCAACCAGGAACTGAATGAAAATTTGCCTGAATAGGGAGCAGTCGGAGCAATTCCTTCCCGCTCTCTCTACAGCGCTTTCCAAACACTGGTGTTTATTTTAATGTGTACAGTCATCTGTTTATGATGTATTTTCTAAAGCAATTAAGACTTTTATTATTTTATTAACATTTATTAAGAGTCATTTACTTCAAAATACAGTATATGTTGACATTCTTGTGAGAGTTCGTTTTCATTGACAGAGTTTTAGTAACCGGACACTGGCACTGGTAACCGCACGGCCTCTCTCTCTCTCCCACAGGGTTAAATGGAGCAGTTTTTCCCTGTGTCAGCTGTCATGCAGTCAGGTAAATGTCACCTGAGGCACATGCAAAGAGACACTACATGACACACGCAGCACCTGACAGTCATCAGAGCACCAGCCTGCCAGAGTCGTTCTGCTTTCCTATATCTGTGCATTTTATAATCTTGCTATGCCAGAAACACTATCTGTGTTTCTTGGATTTTGAATAATTAATTCAATGTTATACAATCTATACTGTTGTTATTATTATTTAAAGTCACAAGGGCATGTTTTTATATTTAAATAATGAATTTACTTTGTGGCACTGAAGTCACACTTAAAAATGTGTGATTGCCATTGTATTATTTTTGTTGAATTGTTCAAGTTTGTTCAGAGAATAAGTCTGGCATCATTTGTTTGTAGTTTGTTTCTTTGATATTTTGTTGTGAGGCAATGACATTCAGACATTTTTAAGTTTGTCTAAGGTTAACAATCCTGGCTACCACTATACATGAATATAACAAATATTAATATATATCATTCCCTTATCAGTTTCCCACTCACCTATTAAATAATTAAAAGGCCAACACTAACTCATTTGACACTTACATTTTGCCTCATCAGTTTAAACCAATTTAAACTTTTGTTTAATTAATAATAACTTCTAGTATTAATACTCCTATTTGGTAATATAATAATCCTAACGTTCCCTGCCCAGCTGACCTGAATTCACTCAACATTCTCTTAAACGCTGAACTAGCTGACCTCAGAGGACTGGTTAATATAAACATGGCTAATGATCTGTGTACTGGACACTATCACAACCTGTTCCAGTGTGACGTCCCATCAAGGGAGGCTGTGCCTTGCTCGCCCTGCTCCTGCTTGCCGTCCCATTGTAACAATGCTTCTCTCGCTTAATGAAAATATCAGTGTCTTCTGTATACGGACTTATAGTAGCTGCCTGTGTTATGACATTTGCAGGCATTGTTTGTGTGTACATTGCAAGGGTATACAGACTGCTATGCTATACATTCTGTGTCTCATCAGACAGCTACGTATTTGTCATTAGTGGGTTCTTGGTGGAAATGGACATGTGGTACTGTCCATTTTTACTGTGCCATAGTAAGAACTGTGTGTGTGTGTATTAGAAGTGTGGGCAGGTCTTCTTTTGATTATTGACTCTGTAATGCTGCAGTCCACAGTTAATGTGTCTGTGCAGTGCATTATAGTGTATGCTCAGTTTGGGTGTGGATGACCACTTTGTGTACACATTGCGTCCTGTCTGCTTTGAGCTACTGCCCACCTTTCTCACAGTCATGTGAGCTCTGGGCCAAACACTGGACTCTCTTTAAACAGAAAACAACAGAGAAAAATGTGTCCGTTTGTGTATTAACCAGTTCCATTTTTATAGATACACAGTCATTTAGGGCAGTGGACTTCAGTTCATTAAATGACACCGCTAGCCATACTCTTTATTGTCCGTTTATTGATTTTTGTGGTAGATACTGTGTGTGTGTGTGTGTTTGTTATCTGGCAAGCATTTGATCTGATTCACAGTTTAAACTGAGACAGACTGAGCTGCACCAGCCTCTCTGTCTCCCACACGTCTAGATGCATATTGACAAAAGATTTTTAAAAAACCCATGATCTCCAAAGCACACCTGTACCACAGATGCCCGAGTTCCCAGCAGATGGGTGCCGTTTGAAATCTGAGCTGACAATGATTGACAAGCAACTCTGGTGAAGATATTTCATGGTTAATGATGTCTATAACACAAATTTGTTGCCAATAGTCACAACTTCTGCTGTTTGATGGAGCACACAGAGGGCATTGAGAAGGCATTAATCATAGAATATTCCATTTTCTGTAGTGCTGGGAAAATTGATTAATTATAATAAAAGTAATGAAAGAACAGTAACTTTAATAGGATTACCGAAACTGGTAGCTTGTAACTGGTAGAGCATTATGCTAGGAACACCAGGATCAGGGTAAATTTCCAAGGAATACACATACTGAAAAACAAGCAAACATGCTGTTGATATAAAGGTATCTTTAAAATTGATATCATACATCCCCAGTGTACATATAAAGTTCCAGCCAAATGAGTCATGTGCACTAATCAGAGTGTAAACAGTGATGAAAATCTATGGCTCCACTTCTGCTTTCCTGAATGTTTGAGAAGACACAAGTGTGTCTGACTCATTCTTATTGGTGAGATGGGAATAAATCTTATTACTTATTAATGGAACGCCTACAATAATGAGGGACAGTTTTGCGATGGTGAATGCAGGCCAGGGTTGTTGTAAAGGCAAGTGAGCAGTGTTGTGAAACTGTCAGGCCTCTTTTGTACAGTTTTTTTGTCGCCCAAGAACAAAACTATTTAAAAAGTAACCATGTTGTATTACAATAACTATATAACATACACACAGATATGTCCTACCATAATGTCATATGCGATTACATTTATGCGCTTTGTAGTTGCTTTTATCAGACTTCTAGTGTGTTTTTAATCAGTGCATGTGCCCCTGGTAGTCAAACTATGACCTTTGTGTTCCTAGCATCATGCTCTACCAGTTAAACTACACGAATATAAGAAAGACATACAACTACAGCAATTTATCAGTCATTTGTTATTTACAAGGGAATCCTGCCTTACAATGACAAATGAGTCTCTCTCCTCAGCACAGCTTCAGTTCTGTGATGCTGTCCTTATAACCCGGTGACCCCAGCACTTATAACCCACCATTGACCCCCACCCTACCCCTGTGTAAGTTCAGACTCCAGGCCTTCTCAACCACACGCACACATACGTGTATCCACTAACATTCCTTAGCCCTCTCCCCTGTATCCATATGAACTCTTGTGCGAGGCATAAACCCTGGTTTTCTCATATCCACCCTCCCCCAGCCGGGCGAGCGACTCCTGTCATTGTCAAGCTATCTCTGTCTTGGGCGTCCGATAAAGGGGTCATTGTTGCTGCTGTGTTTCCAGCCTTTCTGCTTCATTTTTTCCTGTCTTTGCCTCATTGCTTTTCTCTGCATCTGCTGTAAAACGCTATTGCAAAAGCCTTTCTTTAAAAGCTAATCACATGCTTAGATGGCATGACTTCAAATGGCCTATAATTAAACTGTAGCCATACATAGGACATAGATATTTAGCTATAAGATTACAGTAATGTGAATTACAGTAAAGTAAAGCCAAGTCAGCCAACCAGGGGTCCAAAAGATCCATAACCTGTGTAAATATCATGGGGACACATTTCCATATAATGGTTTTGCAAATGTCCATAAGGGGCTACATTTTGTGTTACAGTTAATTGCATGTTCAGGACATGTCCCTACAAATACACAACTGCATTTTTACGTCCACTCTTCTGTCATTAAAGTTGGCTGGGTACAGCATTCCTGACCAGCTTTTAATGAGTGGTAACAGCCTTTTAACCTACTAGTATTTAAAGATAACATGCAGTATGTAATACAGTTTAAGGCTGGAAAATATGTACACATGATTGCTGAATTTACATGTACACTGTATTTAGTCAGAAGTCACAAAATGATTAATTATCTATATTCAAATCTTTGGAATCAAACTGTATATGGTAACTATAATGGTATTAAATTGAACACTTGTAAACATGTAAATCAGTCAATAAGACACAGCCTGACACCTTTAACATCAGTGTATCTTTAACTTACACCCAACACTGAATTAGAGATATTGTTAAGAGCTGGCAAACAAGTATCAAACGTGTGCCATGGCTATTTGATAGCACCAGACAGTGTGTGTTAAGCGTTAGCCGTCAGCCGTTCCTGTGTTCCAGTAAAAAACCTGCCTGAGGAGTGTGTCAGGGGAAGGCGATCCGGGGTTTAGCGTTACTTTTAGCTGAGTCATGCTTCCAGTCGATACCCATTTCTCTTTTGTTTTTGCCGGTGTGCTGGGCGTTCTTTGATAGGGGTAATTTCAGTCTGGTGCGAGCTCGGTTAACAATATAGACTGACCATTGACTGCAGCCTATCAACTCACAAACACAGAGTGACTTCACTTTAAAGGAGGTCACAGTAATCAGATTATCCTAGTTACATAGAGGCACTGACAACCAGCAAACCAAGTATGTTCGAATTAGCCCCCCAGGCAATGTTGGGGGGACGGGGGGGGGTGGTAATTCTGGTGTGCCAATTGCAAAGTCTTTGTCCCTGACTCTGTTTCAATGCACAATTGTAGTGTCACATACTGGTTGTTTTGCACAGTTTGTTTTTGCGCTTGTCTGTACTGTCCACACACGACTGCACAAGTCTGCACACATGCACACACTTATGTGGAACTGTGTGATCGTACCTAGTCCCTTGTTGTCTATGTCTTATGCAGCACCATTGTCCTGGAGGAACGTTGTTTCAATCTACTGTACACTGCACCTGCTATATATGACTGATTGACAATATTATACTTCTGACTTCAAATATGATATATTTATAAAGCCCCATTAATTCAAACACTGACTGGCTTTATTTTGAATTGTCTCAAGTGAAGGGTTGTGGAATGACATTTTTCTCTTCATCATTCCATGACTCTTGGAGCACTCAGCACTCAGATGATACAGAATTATCACTAACCGCTGAGATTTAAAGATCACATTTCAATTAAGCAATAAATACCAACGCTCACAGGAATGCAATTCTTGACACTCCAAAGTAGATACCACACATGCAATGCTGAACTGTACTGTGGGGGAGGGGGATTCTAGGATGCAATAGAGGGGAGCTGGGAAGAGGCTGGAGGGCTTGAAATCCGCCTCTGTTGCCACGGCAGCTGTGCCAGTCTCCAAGTGCGTCTACAGTTTGAAGAGATACCTGAGCTCAGAGCCTCTGGATAATGAGCAGCTGTGAAATTCTAAACTCTGTCAGCTAATGCTTTCATTCCTCATGTCTTTACAAGAGCTCTATAAACACACATCCTATCTCTGAGAGAAAAGGCAGCAGCACTGAGGTGACTGTTTTCTGGGACTTGAAAAGGACAAAGATTAGAAGACTTTGTTAAATCTTCTCTGCAGACAGTGTCTGTCAAGCTCTGCTACCACACAAGCCAAAAACTCAGTATCTAGTGTGCTGTGCTCCTTTCCCCACCCATCTAAACACATGCATCCATACACTAACATAGCCATTCAGCTAGTGTCTTCTTTCTGCTTAGTAAACCAACAACTCTAACTGCGCTTAGCAGCAAATAGCACAAAGGACCAAAAATAGACCAACGTGTTCCAGAGTAAAGCAGCTCTCCTTGAGCAGAGGAAACAGCGCAAAGAGAAAAGGCTGAGGGCAAAGAGACTTTTTTTGCTCAGCAAAATTTTCACACAACATACAGCTTGGGTTTTTTTGCATCTATCCGAGACTTCCTGTTACTATGTTCATCCCAAAATGACAGCCAAATGTGTATGCAAAGTGTCCGCAATTTCAATAGAAGGTAATTCAATGTTTGAAGGCAATTTTCAATCTGTTCAGTTTCAAGCTTCTACTTCACCTGGCAAAAGTCTTCCAGAGGCACTTACCTTTAATATGTTTATGGCTGTGGAGTGGCATAATATAATATACTATTTTAGACCATTTGATAGCATATCTATGCCCTCAAGCATCATTGGTTAGCATGCGTGTTATCAGATCAACGCAGAAACTGGACTTACTGTTGCTGGATTTGAGGTCTCTGTGGATGATTGGCACAAAGGTCTGGTTGTGCAGGTAGTCCATTCCGGTTGCAACCTGCACTGCCCAATTTACCAGTACCCGAGGGGGCACTTTCTTCCCAGCAAGTGCCCGATTAAGTGCCCCACCACGGGCATACTCCATAACCAGGCAAAGATTCGGCTCCCGCAGGCAAACGCCTCGTAGAGCGATGATGTTGCGGTGCCGTAGCATCCAGAAGAGTCTGGCCTCCTGCCTGACGTTCTCTGCGGTGACACTGATGTCCTCATCAGGGTCCTGGCGAGCTGCTTTAACAGCCACTTCCTCACCCCTCCATACACCCTTGTATACCTTTCCGAACCCACCGGCGCCAATCACCTCCTCCAAGCACAGCTCGGAGAAATCAATCTCCAGTGGTGACTCCCCACCAACCAGGCCTTCAGGAGGAAGTGTGGGATAGCTGGTGTCCCGTCGGGTCACGTAATTACTGGGGAATATGCCCACCTTGTCCTGGATCTTGCCGGTCCACCAGCCCTCATCTCCAGACACTTTGGAGTCCTTGGAAAGCACTTCCAGTAGGTCACCACGGCGTAGGGTCAGCTCCTCATCCGCTGTGGCTTCATAATCGAACACAGCTGTCCAGTAAGTGTTATTACCTTCGTGGTGACTGGGAATTTGAGAATCTGGGGACCCCACAGAGGAGGACAGAGTAGAGGAGTTCCAACTGCTGCTGTTCTCTGCCTGCGTCAGGCAGGGTGTTGGAGTTGTGTTTGCTAAGATGGCAGGGGGAAGCGGGGGGCCGCACGATCCTCCGCTGCTGGTACAAGGTAAAGGGGCGGTGCTTCCTCCACCTCCAGCTCCTACTCCACTCGGTCTCGTATAGGGGTCCATCACTGAGTCAGCGATGCGGTCTCAACAGCTGGAGGAGGCCCTCTGTCAACTCACACACAATATCCATGCAGAGCCCATATACTAAGTACAGGCCTTCTTGATGAGGGAAGAATCGATGAAAGCAAAAAATGCTTCTGATGGGTCCTGCAATCTTCTCATTGATTGTCCACAGCGCACAGTCTGTGTTTTAACATTTATATAGCCTTGGCCCTTCAAACAAGTGTTCAGTCCAGTGTGACTACAATGGGAATTTTGAATGTTTTGCATTAAAATACAAGTTTTTCTTAAAGAAATGTAAGATCCTACTTAAGATAAAGTCAGTGCTTAAGATCCGGTCAGAATATGCAGTTCATCAAAGCTTGAAAATGATTTGCTTGGTACAGCATTGAGTTTTTCCATCAACTCCCCATGAGACTTGAACAGATAATGAATATTACTACAGAATGGCAAGTTATAGGTTATGTTTAAACTAAAGCGCTTGTATTGGAATGTTGCCACAACCTCTGAATCATCTAAGTAATAAAATCTAATTTGTGGGAATCTCATATTTGTAGACATATGGATATTAGTGTTATTTTTGCAATGAATGTTGCATAAAAACAACCCTAAAAGTCATGTATGCCGTGGCTTAAGGCATCTTGAAACATTTTTTCCCTGCTCAAATGTGATAGACTAACAGAGATGCACCTGCTCGCGCTTTATCAAAACACGCTTCATTACAGCCATATCCTTAATATTTGTCCTCCCCTTTATTTTGTACAGTGCAAATAATAGTGCAAAGAAAAATCGTTAACGATATAAGCCAGTTTAAGACTAAATAACAGTTAAGGAAAGCGCACGTCCATTTTAAGATATGAAACGCAGTAGAGCGATGGCAGTACCGTGGCTGTCATTTGGTGTATTCGACGCGGAATATGCGCGTTTTCCCAAAGGCATTTATTCAGTATTAATATTAAAATTACTTAATCTTGGGTTATCGGTCGTTTGTCAAATCCACGTCATGACCTGCCAAAGCCACTGACCTCTGTCACTTCCTATAAATTATACAAATTGCATGTGCGAGCGCTTCGATCATTTCGTCCTCTGTTTTCATGATTGTCGTTTTTTGACAGCAGACCTTTTATTGTCATAGAGCAGGTAAACCGTAACGCTGTTGTGTATAATAACAGATCGTTTAAAATCGCTTAAGCGGAATTTCGTCTTGGCGTTTATTGTTTATTGTTATATAAATTGCGACGTATGCTCATTTTATGAGGAAAGAGAGAGTTGCGAATGGCTTGCGTACAGGTGACTTTTATCATGGACGGGATAATAACGATTAAGCGACGAAATTGTCCTCCATAAAGCGTTTTTTGTGTCGAAACAAATGTCAGCAGGACGTAGCTCCACCATCTTTACAATAACGACAATAATAAATAATAATAACAACAATAATAGCCACCTAGTTCCTTCCTATGTTCTGCAACAATATTTTTTATAATCCGGAGATTAATGGCATTGTATCCATGCGTTTTTCCATGCGTCTTCTCAAAATAGCCGGTTTTCTGTATTCGGATGTGTTTCTTGTTGCCTAGATCGTCCACTGTACATCAAAACATCCATACACCTCGTCGCATGGGCGTATCAAAACGCTGGAATATTCCCATTTGTTATACACTTAACCTGGTTGCAGCGATAAGATGTATTCCTTTGCCCAGATAGTTTAGTTGTTCGGCTTGTCCTCCATCTCAATCGATGCCTCCGTTTCCTTTCAGTACAAGACGATCTATTCCATGGACCAAGCTGTCAGCTCCTAAGGCTGACATTGTATCCAAATACACCGGCTGAGCTGGGGGAGGAGGACATTACGGAATGCTGGGAAATGGAGTTTAGATTTTGTACATAGTGGATGTGACGCGTTCTGTCATCATCTTTATCGTTCTTAGAAATATAATATATTATCATATAATACAATGTCATATAGTATTATATAATATAATGTAATATTACTTTGACACCTTGACCATTTTAAACACTCCCTATGTACTTCAGTGACTGTCATCTTAATAGTTTCTTAATTTTTGTTATCATTTAAAATAAAACAAACGAGTTTAATTTAGTATCTTGCCCCTGTTTAAATTTCAATTCCACCAGCCCTGCATTTTTTCTGTTTATGTCACTCTGCATAAAGCGGGATTTCACCTATTAATCTTTATAGTCGTAGTCAGGTACATCGGAAATATTCATGATGCATATAAATGAAATAACTGCTCATAGCACAAGTTCTGGTTAAAGCCCAACACGACAACAGCCTAGCACCATTTGGTTATACTGCCCCCTGCTGAGAAATTGGATCACTTAGATGGCAAATTTTCTTTCTGTTCTGTAGACGCATTCAATCGGCAAATCTCATCTGAGAGGCGAAATGAATAATGGCAAGTGATGACGGGGAACTGTAATAACCCTATGAGGCATATTAGCATCTAGAGGCTCTCCTACTAATTATTTTATAAGGGCCCTCATCAACCTGGGGTCAAAATTAATTTTGATATCAAGACATTGAAAACATGTTGGTAACCCTTGACATAACTTGTGTCTTATTTAGATTTTCATAGACATGCAAATTCCCTGACATGCTTTAAATGTTTTTGCTTATGCAAATACAAACATCAGGTGGTACATTTTAATGATTTTCAAGGTGGTACATTTAATGACTCTTCATTTGATATAATAAACATGGAGATAAATTTGCAATATTTTAAAGTTGACATTTAGTTTGCTTCTAGTGTTTACAAAAATATAACAACATATTTTTCATAATTAGACTTCAAGAGTCAGAGTAGCTAATTGCACTAGTAATCAACAAAAAGTACTTTATTTTAAATGTTGACAAATATTAAATCAGTACAATAAAAAGTATACTTATTAATAATTATTATATAAGTATCATTATTTTAATTAGATTAGAACAATTATCAGGTGTGCTAGATTTATTTGTACAAATATGGTTAACTGCAGTTGATCAAAAAATGAGATTAAGAGATTAAAAAAGTATTATAAAGTGTTTAGTGAATTTAGTGAGTGCTATTACAAAGGTGGCCACAGGGCTGTGCTATACACTGCCCCAAAAAAATCAACCTGCTATGCCTGCTTTATACTGTATCGTACTACAGCTAGAAGTATCTAGAAGTATCTAAATCTGTGTTATACGACTGAGCTCACCAGAGAATAATTTCCTTTGCAAAGGAATGTTTAAATTTAAAAAAGCCTTAATCATGCATGCCACAGTGTACACAGGTTGCACAAATTCATTGAAAACCAGAGAAATTTGTAACTGCAGTCTGACGTCATGCAAGCGCATCAAAGCACATTACCAAGAGAAACGCTTTACCGTGCCGCATCAGCACAGCAGAAAACATTTAAAGTGTCGTTTACATCTCTACAATTGCATTGTCTTTATTTACTGAATCGTTAGACCTTGGTTTATGTCCTTGCTTTCCCATTCAGATGATTACAAAGTGCAATAATGTGAACTGTTTTAGTGCGATTGGTGTCTTGCCAATAGAAACGTATGGTAACACAGCAGACTGCCCACCACGTTATATTGCGGAATTCGGCGTCTTTCACGCATTACTACAGACACTTGTGAATTCTGCCGTGCGCATGCGCAGTGTAAAGTACGTGTGTGCGAGTAGCAGCCGGGCGTCGTGGTTTCGGTTGTCTGGGAGGAAGAGGAATAACGAATGTGGGAGCCAAGAAGAATTCCTCGTTGGCGAACGGCATACAAAATTCAGAGGATTTTGTAACCTTTTCACGGACTACACATGTTTGCTTTGGACATTTAAGTTTTCCCTCACGTACCCCCTGGTCGGATAAGGTAAGAGACGTTCACGGGGAATAATTAGTTGTTACGATCATGTTTTAAGTCAACAATGCGAAGTGGCGAGTAAACTCGCGAGTCCTTGGACAGCTTTCAGATTTTGTCATGTTTATTTCATTACATGCATGGTTATATAGTGGGTAATTGCGGTTTTAAGGAACCGGGCACTGGACGCTGTGAAGGATTTGGGATCATTGTAATGTATTTTCGTTGGGAAAACGTTAGTGAAAATAAACGCGTTCGTCCTTCCTGATGAACCAGCGCGCATGCGCCACCACTTTTTACTTACCTGGAGTCAGTCCCTGCAACGTTGGTGTCATTACATGTTACACGCAGTGGTGACCTTGTTGTTAAGTTAAGGTTATTTCTTAAAGCGTATTAAAACTAATGTTTGTCAGTGGTGAGGCCAGATTGTTGTCTGATGTTTCAGCAAAATGCAGAACCTTTGAAGAAACCAGTGAAAATGCTTCAAAGAAAAACATAAAGCTCATTGCATTATTTTAGACATTTGTTGGCTTTGCGGTTTGTTTAGATGTATATTAGCTGTTTAAGTTTAGCTATGCAGAACAGAAATAATACACTTGGAGTTTTTTCTTTATAATGGCACAAGACTTATTTGTTAAAAAACAGTTTTCTTATTCAGATGCATAACTTTATTAATGTTCTTAGTCCTGTTTTACATCTTGGCACATGTCCTGTATCTTTATAATCTTCAGAACAACAGGTGGCTTATTTGTGTCATTATTGTTTTATGCATTTTTACCTGTTGTCATGAATATTCATAGTTCTGAAGTCATGAATTGTGCAAACGTTGATTAAAAATCAACACATGTTCAGGGAGAGAGAGTGGTTATCATCAGCACCCAGTAAACGATATAAATGGGTCTCATGTTGGACATCCAGACTGTTGCGCCTGACAGAAAGTGGAGGTTTTACTTTGCTTAACTAATTGCCTAACTTCCTAAGGCAAATTCAATCATGTTAATGAATCTGATATCAGTAACTGTGGCCAGATTGAGTTCTTATGGTATGTGTAGCAGAAAAAACTGAGGGACTTTATAAGCAAATTTGGACATCAGTCACTGCTGCTGTTGAAACAAAAATAGTCACAGAGTTAAAGCCAATTCTTCTTTTAAAGTAATAATTTAAGACAAAATGTCTGTTTTGTGAGGAGCTGAACGCCATTGTAAATCTAAATAACTGTTTCCAGGTGTTAGGCTAAGGTCCAGTGCTCACTTGTGCCTTGTAAAGAAGCAATATATCCGTATGAGAAGGAATATCTGGAGTTCTTGGGAATTTTCAAGTTGTTTTTCCATCAACTTACCAGAAATCCCTCTTTAGCTTGCATACAGAAACACCACACTGCTTTCTGCAGTCTGCTGGTTACAGTTTTGCTAGATGAACGTTTTGAATGGACAGAGCTGAGAGAAGATTCGGTTTAAGAGGGTGTTGTTATTGGTATCTGCTCACACATCAGTTTTTGTAATGGTTTTATAATGGTTGTTGTCAACTACAATTCCCTTTGGTATGCTTATCATGCAGAAAGGAGGAAAAGCTCATTGGCAACAGAACTTGTTTTTTTTTTTTAAAATAAAGATACAACATTTTTCAGTGTTTTTAATGAAGGTTAACAGTGAGTTATGAACATTTATCATTTATCACAACACACCCTTCTTAATGGGTCAATAATGTTGGACAGAGAGGCGTCTGACACTTTAAATGAGCAGTGTGTTCTGTAATTTAAGTAAAGTAATTTAAATGTGCTGGACATTCTTATGACATCAATACCTGCTTTCATGACATCCAATATCTGAGCTAAAAATACCCCTGAAGCTGCTGAAGTTTCTTATTCTGTCTCTCTCTCTCTTTGTTTGTCTCCCTTTCGGTCTTTCTCTGCTCTGTCCTTCTGCCTCTTTGGCCAGAGTAAATATAGTCTGTTTGGTTTTTTTGCTGGGGAATAAACACAGATGTCGAATAGGCCTGTTTGCCACCGTGAACTCAGCTTGTGGATTTTTCTTAGAGATGTAGAAAACATCAAAAAACAATAATAACTTTCAGGTGAATGTCACGCTAATCTTAATGTAGTCATCGAGTCTGTCTGTAACCTCATTGCCCTTTTTGTCTGGCTGGCATTCTTGTTTGGTCATAGCTGATAGAGTTACTTTTAAGTGTATAATTAATTTGATAGCATGCAAGGTAGTTAAATATTGCATTAGTTTGGAAATTGCACATTAACTAGGGAGGCATTTGCATCATTACGTGAAAACTTGTCTTTCTGCTTGTAGGGAGCAGTAAAACTGACAGCGTTGTAACATGACACTGTGCATATATACAATGTTTGTATATTGTACATTTGTGAGCTAAGTTTATATGTGAGCTGCACAGTTGAAAAGCAGCAGGTTGTTCCGTCAACTCCGTGTCATGACTTACTGACGTGTTTTCTTGGGAGAATGACATGAGACTTTCCAAGACTTTCCAAGTGTCAGCAGAAGTGAGCAAGCTGCCATGCTGTTTTACACCTGTTTCACTTTAGCCTCTCCACCTGCTCTTCTCCAGAACCAGAGAGACCTGACTGACGAGGGAGATCCCACAGAGAGGGAGTGAAGCGAAGATCAAAACCAGGCTTTGATATGCCCCCTCCATTTAAAAACAAGCCGCATGCGTAACCTGAATAATAGATAGCTAACACCTAAATTTGTCATTTATATCCTTGGAAAAAGTTAGACCAAAGTTAAAGGTATGAGGTTAATAATGAGGTTAATGATGTTTATAAAAATTGTTAATATGGCCAGAAAGGTAATTTAAAATGGCTTATCCCAGCTAATACCGATATCTTGTGCCTTCTCAATCAGTATAGCAATAAGCCACCAGAGACTGTGCAGTACGGTAATTGTATTAAAAGTAAGGGGTGTTTCAAAGCAGCGTAGCATCTGTGTTTTTGTAGCTGTCCGTTTATAGTAATTTTACCCGGGCTTCAAGCGGAACTATTAGTTTTAGAAAAAGCTTTTTATTATGTGCTGTAACTTGAATAGCTTTCAACGTCTAAGATGTCTTCTGATTTCTTAAACATCTAGCCTAGAACCATTTGTGAATTTGGGAGCACTTGAGAGACTTGAGCTGCAAATTGACTTTACCAATAAGTGTCTCAAAAGGGAAAAGGCTTTGTTTTATAGAAGATCTCTATGAAATTAATGACGCCAGATGTTTCAGACCCACACAGTTGTGGAAGTAGGCCATTCATTGTCCCTGGAGGTCTCCTTGTTCACAACTTTCTGTTCTTAAGGAATTTCCTATTGATCTGGCAGAGCAGTTTATTCGTCTGTCTCTAGGGGGCGGGGGAGGAAGAGGGAAATCGAGAGGAAACTGCCAGAGCGAGCAGGGGATCCTCAGGAGCATGTCAGCGGATACGCTGGGAGGAAATCTAGATGAATGGATGCCGACCGTCTAGAATGTCTCCACTACCATCCTGGCTCTTCTGGGCTGGTTTCTATATTTAAACCAGACACACATTCTCAAGTGAAGATCATTTACGAATGGCCTTTTAAATCTAAATGAGATATGGACTTGATAGAGCTGATCCAGTGGTCAGTTAGTTGCGTCTTCCTCCATCTGTCTCTCATTGAGGAAGTGTGGTAGGGTTGTGCGTCATGCTGGTTTGTACTGGTGCGCTGTTGGAGAAGAGGGTAACTCAGACAGGAAATGAGTGCGGGGAAGTGATGGACCCATGAATCACCTCCGCTTTGAGAAGATGGGTCAGGATCAAACACAGTGGGTTAAATACCTCCTGTTGCCTAAGTGAAGACTGGAGTTTATATTTACTTCCATATCCTTTGACATACTCGCATATTACAGGAATTCTGCCCATTTTAGGAATGCTGTGCCCATTCCAATGCTGTAACACGCTGTAAATTCCAGATGCTGCCTCTGAAAACATTTTGGTCACATAGTTTATGAGTAGTGTACCTACAAATATTTGGAGTTTAGTTTTAAAATGGAATGTGATGCTTTATCGATGTAAAGTGGTGAGACTATTGTGTTTATCCATTTTGACTTGGCAACTATTTCCTTCTCAGAAAGCGCTTGCTTGCCTCCTTTGAGAGCCCTAATGTGGTCAGAGCTCAAGCGCCGCACTTTTTTCCACCTCGTGTAGTCTGCACACGCCCACACGCATATGCCTACACTCATTTATGTAGCCTACTCCATCTTCATACTGCAATGCACACCATTTTTGACATCATTTTTATAGTGTCCCCACATCTGCAAAGCCGTAACCACAACATACATTGGCGCCCCCATGTACAGATAAGTGATCTATTGGTATGAGATAACCGCTACGTTAAATCTTGAGCCTTTGCATCTTTACTATAATGCTTATGATATCTGTCGTGTTAAAATTGGTCTGTCAGAGATCGTAGTATCTGCTTGATTACGATTTCCTGCAACATTATCCTCTGATTCATCCAGGAGATTTATGGTGACTTCTAAGCAATAGTGTAGAGAATTAACAAGTTCATAAGTTCCTTGTTTTCAAATTTATCTCAAAGCGTTTCTGCCTACAGCTGTGGATGGGCTGTTTCTTTTTATATTTCTAGGCCTTTCATGTACCATGGCTGTGCACAGACCAACTGAACAAATATAACTTCTATTGAGCTGTATTATAAGCCAAGCATGAGCTTAACAAAGCTGCTTCCAGAACCGCTTCAAAGAGGTTGAGTCTGCGTATTGAAAAGCACGTCAACTAGTAAAACTCAAATAGCTGTTTCTGCTGGGCAGAAACTCCCTCCTGTTAACACACTGGTTGTGCCTCAGACAAAGCTGCAGATTGTCTCCAAAACGCAGGAGCGCCAGGGTTGGGGTTAATACTGACGCTCGTGCCAAAAGCACCAAGGGCCTCTTTTTCTCGTCACTGTTACAGACTGGAATTTCTTGACAGGAAGTCAGGAAATGTGTTCCTGTACACAAGCAACGTGGGTTTGTCCAGGACTGTGTGTGTGTTCTTTGTAACACTTCATAGCTGAAATCCGACAACTGTAGATTCATTGTTTTAATTGTAGTTACAGTATAGCATGTGGTGGATGGATGCCATTTGGTTTTCAGCATGCTTTTTTCCTTAACAAGATCAGATTCTGTGAATGGGGCGTAAAGCCTTATGTTTCTGCACTCTTGCGGTAGTCAGTTGCTTGCAGGTTGTGTCACAGGTCAACTATAAGCAGCTATGTGTGTCAACTCTCCAGAATGTGTCAGCACTTTTGTGTTTAAGTTAAGTGTATTCCAGTCTATAGAATTCCAGAGAGCGTTTTAAATTCCTCAGATTATTTGAGGCTGGACTGTTTACAGAGGGTGTTTTTTTTCATAGTTCACACAATTGACAATTGTACAAATGTCACATTTAGTTCTTGGAGTCTTATACAGTATGATATGTTGACGATTGGTGAACACTGCCTTCATTCATTGGAATATTAGAGGGTAAATTCTACTTAAGCTGTATCAACAGCAGCTGTGCCCTGCTGTCGATAACCATCAAAAATAATATTGGCTTCTCCCTCAGTTCGTTCAAATGAATAATGTACAGTAATAAACTTCCACCGGGTGCCTAGCAGGCAGCCATGTCCATACAAAGTTAGTCATTTCTTGAACTCTGCTAATAAAGAAACCTGGTTACTTTTGCTTATTATAAATATTATGAGCATACCAGAAAACTGTATTACTGTGAACACAGAGCTTAACAAAGTGTACCAGCCAGATGTGACATGCTAAGTTTCCAAAGTGAAGTCTGTCCACACTGATGGTGAAAATGATGTGTTGCCATCATCATGAATCAAGACATATTTGATGTTTAATATACGGTTATGTGGAATTGGAATTTGGGCCAATGAAATTCCTCTGTGGGAGGGGCTACCCAGTGCACCGCTGCAGGACCCAAGCGACTGACAGAATGTCTCGCCATTCGCCGCTGCTTGTGGTTGTGGCCGGCTAGGACGAAACTCAAATTTCCATGGAACAGACACATCTGGGTAGGACATGCCGCAATTTGAATCCCCAAATATTCAATGTGAGCAAGTCTAAAACGATGCTGCTATTATATGCGTGTTTGTGTTTAGTCACCCACCTATTTGTTTATGCCACCGTGAATTTGTGTCTCACGCTGTACAGCTCACAGTGTGTGAGAAGTTTAAAACTGCACACAGTCTGTATCTGCCCACACAAACACACACACATACAGTCTCTCACATAGACAGATACAAGCGATGTAGAGTGAAAATGAAGAGTAATGACACTGGGGTGTTGACTGTTGTGTTCCTGTATCTCAGGAGAGTTCCACTACACACCGGTGGAGATAGAGGGAGGGAAATGGCCTGTTTTCTCTGTAGAACAGTGGAGGTCTTATCATCGTGGGAGAGGGAGAGATTGTCCGATTGGGGATGAGAGATGGCCAGACCACAGACAACGCGAAGAAGAGAAGAGGGGAAAGAAAACCAAAGGCATGTGGCTGAAAGGGTGGAGATTAGCTCCAGCGTGGTCAAAAGCTCTTAGATGCACCTCTGTCTTGATTCTGGTTCACTGATGGCCCTGACTTTCTCAGACAGTTCCATTACCTCAACTTTGTGTCTGTTTCTGTTGTAGTGTTTCTCTTTCTTTTCCTGTGTTGATCCTATCGGCTTGCAATAGTTACACGTTTTGGTCACGCTAGCATGAAGAAATTCCCGGGGGACGCGAGATTGTCTGCTAGAGACTCAAAGGACACTGTTGGGTGTGTGTGTGAGAGATTGATAGAGGTTTTTTGTAACAGAGCAAAGCCTCATTCTCATGAACAAGGTCAGAGTTATAAATTAGCCCGTGTGAGCGAGCGAGCAAGCGAACGAGAGAGAGAGGCTAGGGCCACAAACCTTGGCGGTGCTTTATTCTCCCACAGTTGACGCGTATGAGCAATACTTCTCCCCTGTCTGCACTCTTTGAAAGATGACGGGACTGTACAGCATGCTGAACTGCGCACGGAGCCGTATAAATTCCTGCACAGCTCAGCAGTGTAAACACACACACGCACGGTCGCGCTCAAGCAGGGGTGCTCCGTTTACCTCGTTCCCACGTCTCAATCTCGCAGCGTTGTTTCTAGCCCTATAGGGAGCGTTTAGACGCATTTTTAGCGATTTATTTCTGCTTTTTATTTCTCTTGCTTCCAACTTTTTCCCTTTCACTGTTTGCTTGGTCTGTTTTGTCCTCATCAAATACAAATATGGAATAAAATGAATGTTTTCCCATCACCCTGTGAAGTAGTTTGTCGAAATGACAAAACACTGCCTCATGTGATCTTTGAGCTCACCCATTTTGAAAACACACATTAAATCACAGTTAGAGCAACAGTATAAGTTGCAGTTGGAGATAAGACTTCTTTTATCACCAAAAGCTGTATGACCTCATCGTCAATGCAAAAGCCACTGCAGGCAGTGTAATGCAATCTGTCCTATGGCAACTATTGTCAAAACACACTCGTTCCCTGTTGATCACTCAGACTGTTATCGGTTTCAGACAGCTGACTGGACTTGTAATAAACCATCCTGCACACGACTTTGGCATGATGTGTAGTTTCAGTTGCATATTTAAAGGATCTCAAATATAAGACTAGAGTTGTCTATTCATCGTCATTGCTTGCAATGAAGAATACACTTATGCAATTAAAGTAATAGCTACCCTAAAAATGTAAATTTACTCAGTGTCATATGTTGTTCCAAACCCTTATGACTGACTTCTGGGGAATAGTGTTTGCAAACCTAATTTTATTCAAATATAGCACGTCAAGATGCATTGCATGATAATTCAGTTCAATTTTATTTATATAGTGCTTTTTACAATGTTACATTGTTTCAAAGCAGCTTTACATAGAGAAACAAAGAATAATAATAAAACACAGAACAAATGTCGGACATGTTAATGGTATTATTGCAAATAATATGTGTGGGATGTAAAAGACTAATTCAGTATACTAGGTTTATAGTATGTTTATGAATAAAGCGTTGACTGAACCGATAAAACCACAAAGTTGCTGAGCAAGATATGCGTTCCAGTTTACATAGGGATGGCATATAATAGACAACATGGGACAGTTGACAGTTGGGAGTATAAGGGATTTGCAATAGTACCATGAACTGCATAACACGCAAAAGTAGCATACATACATACATAAAATATATTTCATGTGTATAAAATTTTAACGTAAATTGACGTTTGCAATTTACAAAGCCCTAGGCTAAGTTAGACGTCAGCAGCATCAACGATGAGATAAGAGCCAGTTACGTATGACATGGTGACATTTTTCACATGCATCATATTTAAATTGATACGAATGCGTTTGGAAAAAGGCTCTTCAGTTAGAGACAATGTAATGTTTAGTCAGATCTCCCATGAAGCCATTGAATCGATTGAGAAGACTTGAAACGCACACAAATTCGATTTTTAGATGTATTTCTGTTTGTTTTGGAACTTGACAGCCTCGGTCCTTTATATTGGTTTTTTTTTTTGACATTTTGCAATACGTCTCTGTCTGCAATATAGCTTTTGTGTTCCAAATGGAATAGAAATCGTATGTGTTCTGAAAAACATGAGTGAGTAACTCGTTTTCATATACGGGTAAGGAATTCCTTTAGTGGCGCACCTCCCCCTGGCTGCTCTAAATACATATACAAAAGATATCTTTTAAAAGGCAGCGATGAAAGGGGGAATTAGGTAAAGCCGAGGAAGTTTATTGTTTTTATACACACAGCTATAGAAGTTTTTGAAGAATGTTTTGAAGAATTTTGTCACTGATGGTTTGTGATGGTGAGCGTTTGGTCCAACCATCAGTATTTAAAATATATGGAGGTAGCTCAGAGCCTGATGGCTGAGCACAGTTGGAGAGGCACTTTGTGTGTCTCCTAAAGGCTGTTAGTTTTGAGTTACTGTCTTCCCATTTACCCTCAAGAATAGAGCTTTGTGACTGTTGGAGAACTGTTGGAGCCACATAGGAAAACACACACACTCTCTCTCTCTCTCTCTCTCTCTCTCTCTCTCTCTCTTGTTCTCTCTTGTTTTCACTCTCATCTT
>JAZGTJ010004145.1:6126-32106 GCA_036877575.1 Botia almorhae | reverse complement strand
GCGTGTGCATGCGTGTGTATTGTGTGTGTACATGTTTTTCTACCACTGTGGGGACCACATGTGATGATTATGAAACATACTAAATGTTGGGGTTTTTTAAAATGTAAAAAAGCAGAAAGGTTTCTGTGAGGGTTGGGTTAGGGTGAGGGAATAGAATATACAGTTTGTACAGTATAAAAGTCATTATGTCTATGGAATGTCCCCATAAGGCATTAAAACAAGTGTGTGTGTGTGTGTGTGTGTGTGTATGATGGAGGACACTCAGACTTTCTCATCCAGTTCACATTTGTTCCAATCAATTATTCAAGCAGACAGCCAATTACAAACGAGAGGATTTGAGAGGCTGAATCCAGCTCTCCAAAGAGAAGTCTACCAATGACTAATCGTAGCAATTAATTTGCTATTGAACACGAGAGGTGTTTCCTCTCTCCTCTACCATTAAACAGCATCGAACGCAACCCTGCTCCCATTAAAAGCCACACGGAAAACTTCAACATCACAGCAAATGCCTCATCACGTCTTAACAGCCCGACGAAAAGACTTTTTAATTGTGTTTTTGATCTCTCTGATTTCGCGTGACGTGTTGTCCTGCCCCGGTTTGATCTGCAATTATTCTCCGTACTTTGCCCCCGTGTGCGCCACGAGCGCGTTACTTTAAGTAAAGAAGGAGTTAATGTACGACAAATAAATATAAAAGACCTCTGATTTATTCATACCGTCACACAGACAGGAATTACAGTGAATCTGTGTTCTTTTTCCATTGATCGGTTCCACAATCCCCTGTCTGCCATTTGATGGTTAGATTGACGTGTGAGTAATTTATCTGTCTCCGCTGACTGACAGAGTATAATGAAACCGCATCTAAGTGTGCGTTACCTCTCTGAATAATTTCCAATTTACCACTCATCAGCGCCACACTCAGAGACACATAGTGAGACAGCGATGAAGGCAAAAATAGATTTATCACCTCAATTACTGATGCTTCTGTTGCAGCTTTGAAGATGTGTTTTAAAATCCGACGGCCTTAAAAGATTTCGAAACGTGTTTCATAAGAGACGTCTCCCAATCAAAACAATGTTCCACGACAAGCGTCCGCGTGCCACGTCTGTAAGTTGCCATTCAAATGCGACACAACGGTACATACAAGATGCACGTCACATATCTAGACAGTTCAGATGCCGTAAGCTACATAAACATTGATGAATCAATTTGTGCCTCAGAAACATTTTTATTTTCTCGTATTGTATTTTTTATGGAGGGGTAAAGGTGAACTGAAACTGTATCAGACATAAATATTTCATAGTTGCCATGAAACTGTATTTTCTCATTTTTCATGTTAACATGTATCTCTACAATGCTTAAGTCGGGGATATTTGGCATTATTTTATAAATGTGACAAACAGCGCAGGTCGTCGTGTCACTCATCCAGACAGACTGTATTCCAGTTGTTCGGTGAAGTGGCATCTGTCAAAACAACATAAACACATCATGCTCTGGTTCTTGAAATTGCGGAACATTTCTTCAAATCATTTTCATATTCGGTATTTTTATCTTGTTTTCCTGTAAAAGTATCTAAACATCTTTATATGACAAATGACGCATTTAATCAAATGTTTGCAGAAAATGTCTTAGAATGAATTTTTCTCACCTCGGTTTAATGCATCAACCTCGTTTAAACAGGAAAACAATTGCACCGATGAGGTTAAAAAACGTAGAAAACAAAAACTTAAAAAACGAACTTAAGAAAACAACTCTTAATGTCCTCACAGAAAACAACTCTTAATGTCTTACGCAGTTTGCTTCTCAATTAAATGTTATTTTAAGGTCCTTCAAATAAAAGACTTACCAGTGTCTGACTTGCATTTTGTGCTTGTTAAGTTTACTGTAAATTTTGGCCCGCGTACGGTTGAATGGAATATTCTGTACAAAGAAACATCTCTAGTGGTCATGATCCATCCGTGCCATTGATAAAGTGCAGAGGCAGAGCCAGGAAGACAGGACAGCTTTCTCAAACCCAAGGTGCTCAATCACTCGTTCTGCTTTTCCCTCCTTTCATTTATATACCTCCACAAGACCATATTCCCCCTCTCTTTCTGCCCCAGGTCATTATTATCTGCACCTGAGAGGGGTAATAGCATTCTCTGGTTTCAGCGTTTCAGGCGTTTGTATGCGAGCATCTACCAAGTCAGATTTCCTTCAAAAAACCTGTGTGACATCCGCTATAGTGTACCACACTTATGTTTAAACCGTGACGGTTAAATGTATTCAAGAAGTCAGTTATTCATATTGTTTGTGTTCCTAAAGCTGCAGTCTGAGTTAGTGAGCAGGTAGATAACAGATCAGTGTTCAACACAATCTCTTATCTCGTTTCCCAATGTTAAGTTAATAATAATAATTTAAAATTTGAGGTGTCAGGTTTGATTTCACAGGAAATGTCACTTTGGCTTCATCTGACTTCAACATGCGTAATAAAAAGTACCTAAAGTGACCTGTTTCAAACAGAGATGGCGGTAGAGAGGCAGAACCTACAGACTGCAGCTTCAGGTAGTTCTGGAATTATTTACCGTCATCATGCTGTTTTAATCCCATTGGTTGTTGTTTTTCCATAGAAATGAAAGAAAAACTTGACATCAGGTTTGAGTAAATGACAGAATTTTAATTTTGGGGTCCACTGTCCGTTTAAGACAGTGTTTGGGATAATGGCGCACGCTAGGTGTAGTATCAATAACTTCGCAGTGGTATTTGTAAATATTTTCCCTCCCTCCCGTTTTCATCCTTTCGGATTCCTCGGCAGCTGCTGTTCGCCATTTGACAAACAAATAAGAGGCTGCTAGTCTAAGATCAACACTTGACGACAGTGATTCCTGTAAAGGTTTTGGAGCTGTGTTTTGATCCGAAGCTCCAGTGGGCATCACAGAGTTTCCATTAGTCTGTTCTGTGTTTCATGGCCGGTTATCTGGCTGAGGCTGACAGGCGTTGAGCCGCGGTTCGGCGTGCGGTCTTTCCTGCCTCTTCACCTCCCTCAGATGACAGTGAGGGGAAAAGTGGCACCCGCACACGCCTGTACTCTCATCATCGTGCCATATGCCAGTTTAAGCCGAACGTACACGCCTGCGACAGGCGTTTTACTTCTGTTCAAAGTGTTGAAGAAACGCGCGGTGGAAACAGAGGAAGACGTGATCAATAACATTACTCTTATAATTATTACATTTTTTGTCTCTCAGTTGATTCCTAGCAACACAACAAAAATAAGAGAGAAGGCATGTTTGTGTTTGTGAAGGGGTTTCAAAAGACAACACTGCATCTAGCTGCGGCCAAATGTAGTCGTCAGCCAAAATACAGCCTGATAAACAGAGCTAGAAGCAGAATTTATTTTTTTGTGTATTTTTTATGTGTATTACATTTAATATACATACAGTATAGTATATGTATAGTGTATGTATGTGTATGTTTATATTTGTATTTCTTTCACATATAATACGTACATTACTTTTAAATATACAAATATCTATGTCATCATGTTCGAACCCTCTCCTTTCTTTGTCTAAGAAAAATTCATGACCATGTGCTGTTTTTTGGTCTCTCAGGGGTATGAATATAGGACACATACCGCAGCTGCAGTCTCTCACTTCCTGCATGCACTTAGCCATATTTCACTCTCATAAACACCCACAATGCACTGCACTCAGACTGTGAAGATGGGTGGGCAGCACAGGCACTGCTAGACCCTGTATGGGGGGCTTCAGCTTCCCCGTGTTTAATCTTAGCCCCCAAATCTGTGATGAGCTTAGCTGTCAGCACCCTTTAAAATCTATGATCTTTCTTTACATTGGCTACAAACGCCATCTGCTTTAAGATGCTGTCTTTACTCTGAGCCATCTTACCTTCTATATATGTATGTTACATTATGTATTATGTAAGCGATATATATGTATGTTGACAAACAGATGCTGTTTTAATGTCTCGTTTAACAGAGTTTGCAGATGAGCTGGATTCGAACCTGCAACCCCCCACTCTCCTTCAAAGGCTGTAAGTCACACCAGCTCATGTTCGGGTAAGGGTCCGAGCCCTCCTCCTAAAACCTGTGGGTGAAGTTCAACAGCCAAAGATTAGACCGAAATAAAAGGGGTTGAATGTTGCATCTGCATATACATTAAAATAAGACATCGGACGCTTCTTTTAGCACGCATGTGCGCTCTTGTACCCATTACCCCCCTCCACCTCCTCCATATTCACTTTTATTCATATTCCTGAGTTCAACCTTGCGGTATTCAATCATTTTGATTAAAAGACCGATTTCTTATAGAAGTGGGCAGAGTTGGAGCCAATGGCATTTGAGGATTCATATATTTTCATAAACTTTTAACAATGTCAATGAGACATGTCTTCAATCTTGGCTGCGCAACAGCAGGGCACTCCATCTTTCTTTAGCTTTCGACAGAAAATTTGAATACCAGCGTAGGGTTATTAATGTGACAGTTCACATAGAGAGCTTCATGGGATTCACCAGCTTTTTATTATTTCCCCCTCTCGCGCGCACTCCCGGCCGCTCTTTGTGCGAGAATGAAAAGTTTTAAAACATAAAAAAGTGACAAGTTGGGGAATGTAAAACCACAGACATTTGCAAGCTCAAGTGAGCTTAAGACATACATTTAAATTAACCCCTAATTCTTTTGTCATTTCAAGCCGGCACAGAGTCGAGATATTAATTTCTGCGGCTGATATTACCGTGCCCCCCGGGCTATGCTAGAAAAGGCACGTTCAGTCATTCAGTTTACATTAGTTTATTGCTTACCGTTTTATAATGTACAGTATTTTTATGACTCAATACTACGGTGGCACATTTCCGGTTGGATGCGGATTCATTTGTACGGCGGCGGAAAAATAACTGATGTGCGCCGCGCGCTAACATTGATCCCGTTCTATTACTTTTTACTTTCTCTCCGTTTTTGCTCTCCGACGTTTCAGCGAAGAAGCAGAACGAGTTAATGCGTTTGCTTTCTCATTCCGTACGTGCCAGCGATTTAGAAACGTGTCTGTTTCAGGCAAAGTGAAACCAAAAACAATAACTAGTTTAGTTTCGCTTTGACAAGAGGATGTATACAGTTCAAATCGATGGTCCAATAGGTACAGCGTAATAAATACATTTTTCATTTATTTGCCTGGCTCCGGCTTTCTCAGCGAAGTGACTTGGAAGAAAATGCGTATGTCGTGTTTGGACGGTCACCTGGGGACACAATGAATGGGAACAATTAAGCAGTAATGCAGAAAATGCCAATAACGATGCAGTATCAATACAGCTGCAGTGCTATCAGTCAGTGGTGTTGGGCACTGTGCTTTTATTTTTATTTAGAACTGTCCAATTTACATTGTTAAGTGTGATTAACGATTAAAAAAGCGCAATAAAAAATGATGCAATTAATCATGCCTCCCGACTCGCACCCAAATGCCGTAATAAGCAATCGTAATGTCTCTGAATTATCCTTATTTTGTAGCGTTTCTCGGCATTTTGATTAATTTCCTAAAAAATTTAATTCAGTTTACAGGCCTTTGGTTTTTGTTTTGCTTTGTTTTGTAATAGAAATAATTTGTAATAGTTTTAATAGAAATAATTGAACAATATGAAACAGACGGTACTCATGTGCACTGAAGTAACGCACAGTAACAGCCAGGTTTAGACCTACGGCAGGTTTAGGTCTACAGCAGCATACTGGGTTTGTTGGGCTGTAAAAATAACTAAATGTATCCAGTGTTGAATGTACAGCTGAATACTGTCTATGATGTACCAACGGTAGGTCTCCGAAAGCGTATTGGGCTTGTGCTGAGTTGGATGAAGCAGGCCGCGGGTCAAAGGCAGAACCGCGGAGCACCTGGACAACTCCGGAGAGCTCATGAAGGATCAGTCTGTACAGACCACACCAGCTGTTAGACAGAGTGTTTCATTCAGTGAAACCTTTAGAAACTTCACTGAGTCTGCGCCATTTGGTATCACAGGACGTTGACCGAGCAACAAAGTCTGTCTGTGTTTGTTTATTGTTTATTGTTTTTCTTAAGCAGTATCGAGGGTGTCATATTTGTTCTCGGGACTAAAGACCCCCCTTCCAAGGACCCCTGGGAGGTAGTTTGAACACGGACAGCTTCATCTGCAGAACTCCAAAGCACCAGATGACCATGTCCGCCGAGACCACCGTATCGGCCCACCACATCAATCCGCATCTAGAAAACACAAACGCTTTATCCATCTTCCTCGAACCCGCACACGCACCCCCTCCACCTCTCTTTTTTCATGCGATACCTCCAATTCAGCAACTTTTTTTCCCCATTTTTATCTTTCTTGTGTTTGCTGTTTGTTCCCTCCTGGGCAAAACTCTTTCTTCACCCACCCCAGCTCCTCATGCTCTCTCTCTCTTCCTTCCTTTCCTGTATCAGTGAATCCTTGTCATAAGAATGAATTGAATTTGTCCCCTTTAGTGCAAACAACAATGGAGTGGGGGAGCCTGCTGGAAAACAAATCGGCGTCGCGTCCCTCTTTGGGGATGGGGGGGTGCGCCGGGGACGGCGGATGAGGAGCAGGTCGGATGGCGGAGTGGCGGCTGTACTCGTTTATTAACATGTCGTCTTCATAGTGCCGGCTGAAAGCAAAGGTGCCGGACGAATGATACAGACAAATGATGTTAATAATAATAGCTGGCCCCGCGGCGAGAGAGGAGTACCTGGGGCCAACCGAGCAGCATCTCACACCTGATACTCTCCCTCTCTCTCTCTCTCTCTCTCTCCGCCCATCTCTCCCTCTCTTTCTCAACTCGTCTCTTTTTCTTTTTTACTCTCTCTGTCTTTTATCCCTCCATCCCTGGTCCTTGAGTTAGTACACAAGTGTACAGTTTGCAAAATGGTGAAGTTCGCAAAAAAGTCATTATTTAAATTATTTACGTTTTTAATTATTTACTTTGTAAATGAGAATGTTAATTCATTTTTTATGAGAAAGATTAAAAACTTAACGGCTTGCACAGTTTTTTCTGCTTAATGTGCAGAGACTAGTATAAGTCAAATATTTGTTGGTTAATCCCCCTGATAATTTTAAACATTGTGACTCCGAGGTGCTATCAGAGTGATGCTTGTTGTGGGAGTATTCAAACTATCCTGACAACGCAATGCTGGAATAAACAATGGGGAGAGTTTGTGATATGAATATCTGTTTCAATATCTAAAAAGAATTAATTTTGCATTCCGGGTGATGCTAAAGGTACAACAACCACACATTTCAACATCTGTTGTTCTAAAATTCAAAACATTAATTTTGTTAATAAAGGACAGTAGAAAAATAGCAATCGCACCTTCTGTTTAATCAGATCAAATCATAATCTGTTTATTTTGGTGTGAAGTGTTTCCACAAAAATGACAATTCAGTCAACATTTACTCATCCGAATGTCTTTTATGACTTTCTTTTGTGGAACCCAAGAGGAAATTAAAGAATGTCTTTTTTTTCCATATAGTGACAGTGGTGACCAATACCTGTCTAATATCTTCTGTAGTGTTCTGTGAAAGACAGAAATTGCTACAGGTCTGGCACAACACGCGCTGTCCCTTTAATTCCACTGTCCTGTTCCGTCCCCACCAATCAGCTTTGGGTTTTTAGTCTCATTAGTCTTTAAATACAGTATTTAAATATAGCACAGCCATCAATGGAACCTCCATTCCTGCTTGTCTTGATACAGCACTTACTGTTCCATCAGGGGTCGCAAAGGTCAGCGCACGCGCTCCTTTTCCTCTGTCATCAAATTAATGTCTTTGAAAGCCAATCATCTCTCTTTTTTCCAGTCATTGTAAATGTATTCATCCGAACAGCGTGGACCTGTGACATCTGAATCGCGTGACTGATGTGTTACGCGGGGGTCAGCTGCGAAAAATCTTTATCGCTGGACGCAGCAATCCGTACAAACCTGCAAACTTTCTTCTTACATACCAACAAAAATCAGTTACCGAGCAAGTACATGACAGATCAGTGTTCAAAATGCTTCCCTTGCTGTGCCACGAGTTCACCTTGAATTTATGGATACAACCATCGTGAGTTGATGCATGACACGGCCACCGCGGTCAGCTTGACAAGCTGGATGGATTGATCGGTCAGTCTCTGAGAAGCTCAACGCTAGGTGATGGTCTCAGATATCTACATGCCGAGCACCATTAGCATGGCCGATGGCACATTCATCCAGAGCTGGTTTCTCAGAACAGCTTCATTTCGCGTCACTCCATCAGGGCTCAGGAGACGCGCCGATTCTTCACCTTTAGCCCTGTTTAGCATTTGCATTTGTAATGTCTGTTTTTGGCCGCGCTGACCTCGTAGCGGTCGCTGAACTGGCGCCTCGCTGCCTCCGTCCGCATTGATTTGATATGATATTTCAGAGCTTGACTGTTGCCGTCGGGATGGGGACATGGTAACATGGCCCACGATGCATTGCAGAGGGACCTGTGTGAGGCTTCGGCTGTAGTCTCAGGACCAAACCACTTTATTAAGGCCCTTGTCATTTTTTGGACCAAATCACCCATTTATTTTTCATAAAAGTCATCCTCACTGAGAATACAATATTCATTGAAGGTCCGATACTCAGAGGTCTTTTTTTTGCATGTTTAGAACAATATTGTGAGTTAAAAGGATAATTTGATATAATGTTAGCATACAGTACATATTCTCATGGATATTATAGCAATGTCTTCTTAAAGCTACAGTCAAGTTATAAATCATTACCATAAATTAACCATCTTACCATTGTGAATCAGGGTAAGATAAGGAGATTGTGTTGAACATCTATCATGTACTTACTCAATAACTGATTTTTGTTTACTTGTAACCCTAAAAGGTTGCAGATTGCGGCTTTAAGTGCATTTTTCTTTGTTTTCTGGATTTACCATGTCTGTATTTTCAGAAGTAGTTGATTGAATCCATTGTACAGCCATTTTGAAAGAACACTGTACTGTATTAAGCATTAAAACACTCTTAAATGCAAGAATAAACTCATAAACTTGACAGCCATTCAGATTTCCCTCCAATACATCTCTGTTTCTCTTTATTCTCTCAGAAACCTCTGGGTAAACATTTGTTTTTCCTCCATTGCCACATAATCCGCAGGTCAAGTGTAGTTGCGGGCTAGTATACATCATTAGAGTGAGTAAAACTCAAGTGGGAGAGCAAGCATGATGGAGCTTTCTCACTTGTGGCCGGTCGGACGTTTCATTTGTCATCCTCGCCGTCTGCAAAGGCAGAAATTAGCCATGGCAGGCCTGGAATAATGTATAGCCGCAGTTGGTGAAATTAACCAATGAATCACCCATTTCGGCTGATTAGGGCCAATATATTCACGCTCTCTTGTGGCACATTTTTAGTAAAACAGTGTAGTTTATTTAAAAGTTTACCTCGGTCCGTTGGCCTTTTCGCGCGGGTGTCGCGGAGACGCTGACAGTGGCGGTGTGCATGCGTTTGGAAGGAAGAGGGAATTGTGGGTAGTTCAATTCGTTGTCAGAAAGAGGGATTATTTATAGATTCATTTACTTCCATTATTTGGGCAGTCGGGACATCATGAGTTGTTAGACCTCTGGAAAATATTTTGTTATAGGAACATAACTCTGGTTTTTAGCCTTCAGCGTAGCACAGAGTGATGTACTGAGAAGCAGAAAGACAGAGAGAGAGAGAGATAGAACGAGGGAGCGAGTGCGTCCGAGCATTGTGCCACAGGCTGCGAGGGTT
This sequence comes from Botia almorhae, assembly GCA_036877575.1. Classification (NCBI taxonomy): domain Eukaryota; kingdom Metazoa; phylum Chordata; class Actinopteri; order Cypriniformes; family Botiidae; genus Botia; species Botia almorhae. The sequence continues at coordinate 22,363 of JAZGTJ010004145.1, read as the reverse complement.
CTTTACCTCGTCAATAACAAATAGATTTATGACTGATTTGATTCGATCACATGGAGAAAATGGCCCTTTAGTATGACACATTTCTCTCGTTTCGACAGCTGTGGAAGGAGATGAAAGAGGAGGGGGGTCGTTGTGCGTGTGTGTGGGGGGGTGTTCAGGTTGTGTTGTTTCTTTACACAAGTATTCATCCTCAAACGGATGCTGTTAGTCACAAATAACACATTATACCTCAGTCACTGTATAATGTTTTCATTACTGTGCTTGCGAGGCTGACTGTATGCCTTGTAAACCCCTTTGCCCAATATGTTTCACTTCTGTAATTCAGTTCAGTGCGTTTAACATACAGACTCGGATTCATATTCACTTTGTTCTGATCACTTTAGCTGTAGGCGTGCTGTCTAGCCCAGCTAACAGGGAAGATTCTCCGAATGTTGACCAGCTTGAAGGTATCTCAGAGGTATTAAAAGCATTCATGCAGTAACGTTAGTCGAATGCTTTTTTAACATTTTATATCATATACGGTAAAAAAGTTAGTCTTAAGTAGTTAGTCGAACATTTTAAAAACATTTAAAAAAATTTAAAACTAGTTTGAATAACTTTCTTATAACCAAGCAATAATGTTAGTACAAGGTCTAAAAAACTGACGTTTTGAACATTCCTAGAACTTTTGAAATAAATGTTTAACGTTTTTTGTTGGAATGGAATGTAATGGAAATGTTTGGGGAAACGTTTTTACAACATAGAATTGTAATTGTAAAGTTTTCTAAGGTTGTTAGTATGAACGTTTGTCGTATCAACTTACAGTTATAGAATGTTGAGCATTTAAAATATAACCAGTTTTCACGTCAGAAATCATGATGCAGTTTAAGCATCATGACAATGACACTGCAGTTCCAGTGTAGCATTTTATTCATGTTAGAACCCAAACCTAAGCTTAACACTGATCTTCTACTGCCATGAAAGCTGTTATTTCCTTCAGTTAATGAAAATCTCGTTCTCTCAAAGATCTTCAATGTTATGAGACTGTATCAAGCGAGAAAGGTCAGAACTGTCAATTCGGTCTTGGATGCAATAATGTGTTCACTTATTTACGGTTTACACAACACATGTAAGCAAATGGAGGGCCATTCGAAAAGCATACCTTGAAACTTCAGCAAAGGGCCACAAAAGATTTGTAGCATTTTTCTTAATCTCCTGTATCCACTGTCTGAGGGCAATCCATTCAGCTCTCTGCAATTTCCAAATATGACTAGATCGAATTTCCTGAGGGCTTTGCCACTTACAACGTTCACCTACACCTCATTACGGACGATTGTGGGCCGAGCATTACAATTCTCCGAACATATCGCCGACGTTTTAAGAATTACAGAAAACATTGGACAGCGCACGGGAGAGAAAAGGCGTTTGCTGCAGTGGAGTGGGGATTTGTGCTCGGCTTATCCGTGGAGTATTCAGAAAGGGCTTTTAATAACCAGCATCGGTCCGCAATTAGAGAAAGAGAGAGTGTGTAAATTGATTAATGGGAGAGAAAGAAAGACGAATGCTAATTCGGGCCTGTAGGAAATCAATGCCTCTGGAACAGGGCAGGGAAACAAAAGGAGCAGTGAAGAGCCGAGCCAAAGACACCGTAGTAATTTCATTTTGATCATGAAACAATGATACCGAGAGTCCGTCATTTGTATGTTTCTGCAACGATTATATTAAACACAATGGTACTTTGTGAGGAATCTCTGTCTGGACCCTAATTCTAATATAATACTGTCAGTTCACAACACACAGCACGGCTCTATAGCCATCACTTTGGGGTCAGTCACGATGTGTATAATTTCTTTTGAAGCTTCTGTGTAATTAGCGAAAAGCAAAGGAGAGAAGACAAAATGGCTTCCGCCCTTAATCGGGTTTAGAAAGCGCGCTCGTTATTCACGCTCTGTATTTCGCACAGCCAATCAGACGCTTCGTGTGTCTGCAGTGTAGCCTTGCACAAGCACAAAGAGAAACTCTTCGGTTCTGGCGTGATCGAGGGACGGACGAGGCTCTCATAAATATTAGGTTTGCGCTGGAGATGATTTTATTTCATGGAAGGGACACGCGCTTGATGACCCTGTCAAAGTTTTTGAAAAATCACACAAAAGACATTCAGATTTGAAAACATTATTTGAATGTTTTGCGTTGTTAATCAGGTGTCTGAAGTTCTGATGGCCTATAATATAAACGTGTGTTTGTTTTTCTTTGTTTGTTTGTTGCAGACCCATGAACCCAGCTAACAGGGAACGTTCTCCCTCATAGTTATTGAAAATGTTTTTGCTGTAATGTTAGTAGAATGTGTTTAAACATTAAATATCCAAAATATGTTCTTAAGTTGTTAGTGGAAACGCGACGGAACGTAAACATGTTTGAATAATGTTCTTACAACCAACAGTAATGTTATTACAACATCTAAAAAGCTGAACATTTTGAACGTTCCTAAAACATTCAAAATACCATTTTGAAGGTTTTTTTTACAGGGAAATACGTTAGGGAAATGTTCTCACAACCTTAAATTGTTCATTGGGACGTGGCTTGGCCAGCATGTATTTCTGCTGTGTGTTGATGTGTTTCCTATCGAATTTTTTTAACTTCCAATAGGTTTTAGTTTGGTGAAAGATGAGTTCTCAATACTTTTGGTCTGTTGTTCAGGTTCAGTAGGTCTGTTTGTCTGCTAAAAAACAACTATGTCAGCTGTGGCTGGTACAGCATCCATAAAGTGTCCACAATGGACAACATTGTGACTTTTATTCAATTAAATTTCCTATGCCAATATACATCTATGAATGGTACAGTTACTTTTGGCACATATAAATGCTACCAAATGATGTAGTATTATGTAGTAGCTATGATGGAAAACATGTTGCGATTCCTCCCATCTCCGCCATTTATTTCTCTCTCTCCTCTTCTGTCTCTTTTTCTCTCCCCCTTTCTCTTTCTCTCTGTTTGTTTCCATTCTGTATGCTCTGTCATTCAGATTTACCTGCAGTTCGGATTCCGTGAAGCACAGCTCGGAGGCACGACTTATCCCTGCGTGTATTTATTTCATGTAAATTGGCCGCGTCATGCATAGCTTTTGGTGATTATGATAAATCCGATTATCTTCTCGATCTTGTCACAGTCCCCGACGGAAAATTAAAGGTGAGGAATGTATGAAGAAATGCATTTAAAAGGGCGAATTGATAAAAAGTGCTGACGTCTACGCTCGTTGACCCTCTTCCTGTTCCCAAATATGTTTGCGATTACAGCGAATTGATATAAATGTGAGCGCCGACGCGCCATTAATGAACGACAATGAATATGATGGCAAGCCATTTGTTCAATCATTAAGGAATTGTCCTTATGACAAAACAAACAAACATCGTCTGAGATCGAATTCATTCTGAACAGATTTTGTTGTATCGGAGCGTTTCGTGATGTCATCCAACATTATGGAAATTCAACGACCACGATACCTCTCTGTCCTTCTCCTGAAGTCATTCTTGGAAGCTCGCAGGCTTACAAAACACCACACCATCCAAGCCCGTAACCTACCATTACAGATTATCTGCCCTCCTGATTCAGAATCAGCGATGCAGCGTTGCTCGTTACAGCTGGGCATGAGGGGCGGTTAATAGTAAAGGATTCCAGATCAGTCGCGAATAACGGTTAGTCACCTCAGTCCTCAAGCTGCTCTGGAGAGCCGGGCGGTACTTACATAAGGTCTCTGGATTGTCTTTGGCACGCTCTGCCACTGAGGCATCAATCCGTCCATCTGGGTAGAATCAGCAGCCAACTCCAATGTAGCTAAATATTTACTCAGTCAAATACACACAGGCACAGATGAAAAGAAGCATTCATCAGGAATTCTGCCTCTTGTCAGCCTAAAGACCAACAGTTGAACTGAACCTCCCCGAGTGCCATGACTGCACTTCTATATTAAGCCACGGTGCAGTGATAAATATCGCAGTATTGCTCCATCTAGGTAAACAGAAGATAATTATTGGATAGTTGATTCATGGGTAATGTAAACAAAGAGGATGACTGAGGACACCACCATGAGCTTGTGTTGTCATTGGGCCAGTGTTTGAATCTAAGGTGAGTCTGGGCTCCCCGGCTAACAATTTTAGGTTGTTCCATTAAGTAACAGAAATAATAAAAATGGTATTTTGAAAGTTCTAGAAATGAATGTCCAGTTTTTAGACATTGTGTTAACGTTATTGTTCGGTTATAAGAACATCATTCAAGCATTTTTTTAATTTTGTAACATTTAAAAAAATCCACTATAGATCCACTATGATATATAATGTCAAAAACATTCTACTAACATTTCTGCAGGAACGTTTTTGATGACTTTGAGAGAACTTTTAGCAGCCAGCGTTCTGAGAGCGCTCCCTGTTAGCCGGGTCTTGGCGGTTTTCGTCGCGGGACTCTCCTTACCTCACGGTTCCAGTTCAGAGAGAAAAAATTGAGTCCTGATTCAGCCGGGTTCACCAGAATGTTTCGTCGTTTACGGTAAAAGAGCGCTTATGATTGACGAATGAACTTACGGAATGATACATTGACGTACAGACAGATTGATGGAACACTACACCATTAACTCAGCGCAACATGAAATGTTCACCGTTATGTGTCCCAAAAGCAGTGTAAACATTGGGTTAACCGTTACAGTTTGCTGCGTGTCATAACACCCATTCAGTCTCTCTTCGTTCAACACTTCCTCTTCATCCAGTCAGCAGACACACGCCCTGTAAAGACTAAAAAAATGGAAACTTTGTGGTTAATTACACCAGATAATTTAATTTTGATTAATAATTAACATCCCTTTTCCTAACTAAATATTCATAATTAATCAACAAATCATAAAGAGAGAGACGACTAATTAGCTCCCAGACCCAAACCTGACCACTTAATCCATATCGTGGAGTTGACACTGCTAATTGCGGCGGTAATCAACGCGGGGCCCGGTGGGATTTGATGAAGGAGTTTGTAAATGGGAGGGAGCACCAGCCTCCTCTATGCCTCAGTGATGGCTCCATTTGTTACCGTAGGGGAGCGTTGTCACGGTGACAACGTGGAAGTGATGTCATAATGGCGGTGGGCGGAATTTTGATCCGCACTTCCAGCCGCATCGATCGCGTAATAACTGATTGTTTTGGCTCCGAGGGGGATGTTTAGTTCGACTCATTTGGTTTTCAAAACTTGTGCCTCTGCTTCTTGTTGCACAAAGTACACACATGTGAGTCGAATTAGCCAGTTCCACCGAGCCAGTATAATTGTTTTCGTATTGAATGTGCATTGATACTCCATATGTGTTATGTTAAGATATTTAAGCAGTGATTATTAATGAAGGATTTATGCAAAATGTCGTAATTCTGTATAAACTGTTAAAGATTATGGTCCAATGTTTTAAAATCAGGTCAAAGGTGTTTTTTGTGTTTTCTCGAGACTATTCTGTTCTTACTGTAACTTGAATAGCTGAGAAATAACAGGTGTTTTTTTTGCTTTTACAAGGACTCCTCAAAACATACACCTGTTTGTGGACACAGGTATGAGATAAACATTTAAATCCACCTCAATACACCTGTCGTCATACTGTATTATTACTTTTACTCTTCTGTTTGGTGACAACAGTAGGCGGAAACTACACACTCCACCTTTAAGATCAATATTGTGACAAAAACAACAGAAGTCTTTCCTGAGGCTTACTTTAAATACAAAGTGTTTATTAGATTTCTGTCTAAAAATGTATATACGCAACAGCAAAAGAATGTATATTGAATGTACATAAAGTAACACATGTATATTTCAAATATAATATATAATATAAAATATCTGGCAGGTTTCCGGTATTTGCCTTTTCTTTTATGTTGCCCCATGTAAAAAACAAACAAACCAAAACTTACCGCAAGTCATGTTTGTACGCGTACTAGAAATGAGAAAAACAATCCTTTAATATCTAAGCCATTTATTGACGCAAAAAGTGCTGCTCTGTACTTTAAACAGCTTTGATGTCATTGGCAGAATACGAGGAAATGTATCTTGTTTCATTTCCAGAGACCACAGTCTCACCTCTCATGAAACATTCATGAAATGTTCCTGAAATGTTCAAGGTATAACGCCGGACAGTGTCATCTTTAGCACTTGAGGTTAAAAGATGTGTAGAGATACATTCAGATGGGGAAATATTCAGATTCGAAAGAAACACATTAACACACGCAAGAGGGACGGGAACAATTTTTATATGTGTTATCAGACGTAGGGCGTCACGTGTAACCGGTATCCCAGCTAACCAGTATCTTACAGTAACGTTAGCTGATGGTATTTTTAACGTTTTTTGCATGTATATCAAAACGTTATTCATAAGTAGTTAGTGGAACGTAAAATTGATACAGAATTATAAAAAGTTTAAATAACGTTCCTATAGCCAAGAAGTAACATTCATGCAACATTGAGGTTAACAACTGTTTTTAACCAGTTGTTTAAACATTCCTAGAACTTTCAAAATAACATTTTTAAAGTTTGAGTGATTTAATGGAAACATCGGGCCTAATGAGTTAGTTTAGGTTAGTTTAACTCTTGTTTTAAAGGAAAAGTTTATTTAAAAATACAAATTTAGTGCTTAAAATTCAACCTGTTGTGTTTCACAGAAGTCATATATGCGAACTGTCCCTTTAACGCGAGGTCACGCTGCTCTCTCACTCGTATGCCCTTGAGCACAACGCTTAACCCCACGCTGCTCCACGGAGACTGGCCCTCCAATTAGTGAGCTGTATGTTACTTTGGACAAATAATGTCTGTCTGAGGAAGTGGCTGATTAGGCCCTCCCATCCTAATTAGTGGATTTGTATTATTGTGTTGTGTTCTTTTCATTAGAGACTTCAGTCTCTTTAATACGTGATGTAACAGTTGCAGGAAACACAATCAACCGCCATGTTGGGTTTGACATGTTGTAGGACCGATGCGACGGCATGCATTGTAACATGATGGTGGTCAACTTTCACCCCCCTCCATTGGAACGAAAATATATAACGCAGAAAAATCGTTCCGTAAGTTGTGGTACGTCTAATTGTTTTAATGCAGAACAACACGTCTTAAAATGTATTATTCATGATCTGGTTTTATTTCTGAATATTATTTATCTGCTTTATTTAAAGCGTGGCTATTGTGTGAGAAAATTAACTGGATGTGTTTAATATTATAAGTGGTGAATATTTCATAAATTCTCGCGACGTCACCTGGTTAGGCGGTTTAATTTTGCTTTGTAATGCCCCTCCCCCCCTCGCCTCACTTTTAAAGGTACAGGGCTTCTAAAATCCTAATGAGTGTGTCGGCCATTTTCCGTCCTAACCTGAGAACTTATTTCCCAATCACTCCGATTATTATGCCACTGACGTTCATTAGCGGCCGACTTTGTCCTTGAGGCAGCATTCCTTCTTGTATTTTTTCAGAGTTCCCTCACACACCTTTCTTTTTTGTGTCAATTCCTTCTTAATTGGACGTTTTGTCACCAAACAAGATTTATTACACGGGCCAGAGTGGAACGGAATAGCGCTGAAATTAGAATAAGGTTTCTTCGGAGACTCGGGCACGTCCACTGAGGGTTCTGACCTTGCGGGTCGTTTCCCTGCCGTTGGGTGAGGGGGGTGTGCGTGTGTGGGGGTGAGAGAGAGAAAGAGAGAGAGAGAGAGAAAGTGTGGGGGAGTGGTGGAGGGAAGGATAGCTAAAGGGAGAGATACAGAGAGAGGGTTGAAAGGCTCTTGGGATGCTTCACCAGTGGCCTGAATACCCAGTCTGAAGCTTTATCTACTTATCCATGTCACCTTCAAATCCTGCAAACACTGACACCCTTTCCTGTCTCTCCATACAGAGCGATTAGAGAGCGAGAGCTGCTGAGGCACACAGCTGTTGTGGACCTGTAAGCAGAGCCGCTGGGAGCCAAGGGGGTGTGGCCTGATGAACATGTGGGCGGGGTTATCAACATCTGCAAGGCTTCCGGTTCTGTTCAGTGTTCTGATATGGAATCTGATATGTTATTATAGCTGAGTATTAACGTTATAATGCATGATGTGTAATGCATGTTAAAATGAAAAATGCAAGTTTGGCATAAACTTTTTTTGGACTTATTCCTAATACACGTTCCTGGTCTTACAACACATAATTCATCAGTGCATGTTTTTTTAAATGGATAAATAAATTGGTCTTTATATTCTTTTACAGTGGATCTACAGTAAATACGACTCACACGGACTCGACCCTGCGCAGGGTCGACCGTGTGCCCTGATTGAGAACGCTCTCGAAGCACATTTAACTAAAATACTATTCGGAAACACAGAGCTGGAGTTTCGGCTCCAGCGCAGAAACAGCACGGCGCTCCTCGCGCAGATGTTCTCCGCACCCATCCATATTCTGTCACCGAGCCTATCACCTTCTTCCTACCAGAATGAATGTCTCTCGTTTGACTGCACATATCCTGTTTACCAAGCGGCGCGCTTTCCCCCGTCCCCTCCTCTCTCCCTGCGAACGACTGCCGAGGTAGAGCTGGCAGGTGTCGTTCCAGATGTTTCTCCCACACTGATGTCATTTAGAAGCAGCTGCTGAGGGAGACGTGTCTCTGCTCCCCTGTCCGTCAACTCGTGTGCGGAGGAGTGCAGGGGGAGGGCTGGGGGTGAGGAGGCTAATTTCTTTAATTGATTGTAAGTACAGCGTGACAGGTCTCCTGATGCGGATGTACAAGCGTTGGGCCCGGCACTTAAAACTCAGCCACCAGGGAGGCGATTGATCCGGCCCATCGATCCTCGCTCTTTTGCATCAGGCTCTCAAGCACAGCTGAAGTTCTTGAGCAGTTCTAATGGAGAGAGACGCACCCGTACGGTTACAACAACGAGATGGCCGGCATTTAATATGCAGGCTTGGATTCCCAGAGCTCACTGAGTGGCTGATGTCATGTGACCTGTGCTCGGACCCTTCGGAGGTGTTTACAAGTAATGAGTGAAGCTTAATGTGATTTACACGTGTAGGATGAATGGTCCTGGATCGACACTCTTTGTTGGTCCTGGTAAATCATTCCTATGGTATCTGACCAATCAGTGACCTCAGATGTTATGGGAAGGGGTGGGGTTAGGATTAGGCCCAAAACATATTGAACCGTTTGCGACTGGATGTAACCTGTAGGTGATGTAGTGTGGATTATGTTTTCTTTGATCAGTTGTAGTTTTGGTGATCATTTTTAAGAAGAAGGGCATGTCACGCAGCCTGTTCTGAGATCTCCCTATGGTGGCCAGCTTCTACCAGGTGACATACTGTATATATATGTTGGAATTTGATTGGCTGTCTTTGATTTTAAACCCACATCATTTGCACTGCTAATGCAGTGCTTCACTAGCTACAGGAACAAATTAGTTTACAATAGGTACTTTTATTTTCACTGATTCAGCATTGTTTTTTACCTTGAACAGACTTGCAACCCATCGGAAACACATTGACACACATTTAAGAAACATTTCAGTAATGTTAAAGTAGAATATGTGGTAGTGTTTGTCACAACTAAATCAGCGTTAATTTTGCATAGCCATAGCAAATTAGCTTTAAAAGCATAAGATCCCACCCTCCCTTCAGAGTGCTCTCCAAAGCCACGCCCCCTGCAAATGCATGAAGCTACAAAGTCTGGACCAAATTCAATGATTGGATGATCCTGTGCCTTTTACAGGAGATATAGATTTAAATATATCTACACCAATTTACTTAGTGACTGTTGTCAGGATGTGAAGAGACTTTCAACCAGCATAACAAAAAATGTTTCCGGAACCAATCACCAACCCTGTCTGGTATTTCTTACTTATATGAAATAATGAATCTTAGATGGGAGCCAGAACTATGATTTGAACCAACAACCGCCTCTAAATATCAATAAGCCTTTGTGTCTGTTACCAGTAGGTGCCCTCCATCTTTTCCTGTATTTCTCCCTGATACCCATCTCCTCCATCACATGCCAGCGTTTCCATCTTAACGAGCATCAGATTACCAAACATAATCACCCTGCCGTCACAATGATGGAACCTTATGGCAGCCGTGTCTTCCAGAAGCTTCCATATTAAGCAGGTTCCCTTTTCCACAAGCTTTGATAATGTTAACCCGTCTAATTAAGCTATTGTGGTGCTGTCCAGGTCTATTGTTTTCTCCAGGTCTCGTCTCCTCGTCACCCGCGCTACCTCTCTGATGATCGCACCTGTCTCCCTCACGTCCAGCAGATGATGGGTTCGAGTCGTTTTTTTACCCCTCCCACATGGCTGTATTTACATTTAAATTTACAGGCCGCGCTGCGATTTGAATTCACACTGGAAAGCGGAGCCAGCAGTATATCTACTGGAGCCAAAATGTCATCTTGCTTCAAACTATGGTATAATTTAATAGCAATTAACAGTAAACAATAGTGCAGTGTCCACGCATAAATCAGCGGACGGGGTTAGCTGAGGAGAAAACAAAAATGCTCTGTTTTATTTTTTTATCGCTCTCTCTGTCTCTCTGTCAGTTTCTCTCTCGCTCGCTCGCTCTCACAAACTCCCTTTTCTTATAATCTTTGCTTACTGATTCGTAGTCATTTGTATAATTACAGTAATACATTGTGCCAAATATGATGTGCTTAAGAAAACACATGCAGTATTCGGCAACATTCCTTTCTAAAATCAAGGAATTGTTATGAAATATTTCAAATACAATATTAAAATGAACTAGTATACATATATGAGCATTGCTTAGCAGCGCAACGGTTCAGGGTTTGAATCCGAGGTAACACACAAAGCGACAAATGCATATCCTGAATGCGCCGAGAGCTGATTTGGATTAAAGCATCTGCCACATGCTTTAAAATTTAACGGCTTCTCAAGGTGCTTCGCTGCCAGTCAAAAGTTTGAACAGACCTCAATTTCCCATTTAGTGCTTGAGCTCATTGTGGACCAACACTTGTTTTGGGCTGAAGGAATGTTTTCCTAATGTTTTCATTAACTAAATAAAATTGAATCTTTCCAGAACGTTCAAAACATTTTAAACGTTGCATAAACATTGTTGCTTGGTCTTAAGAATGTTATCAGACACTTTTAAAAAAACATACTAATGTTACTGCAAGAATGTTAATGTCTGTTAATGTCTGTCTGTCCCGTACTCAATTTTTTTGGTAACTTCACTAATAACTAGAATAGTGTAAAAACATAATAAAGAACGAGTCGGTGTGCACAAATTTTGGACTGCTGGTGTAGGTTGGCATCGTGGTAATGAATCTTCTGGTAGTAGAACACAGGGCATTTACTGCAGGACGCATTTTCCACCGGCGGCAGTCGCAGTGTGGCACAAGCAGATGTGCATTGAGGAGTTCTTTGATGTCGCAATCTTTTAGGAAGGAGAATTCAGCTGTTGTCTGAGCTTCAAGGCAAACGCTACAGTGCCTCTTCTCCTGAGCTAGCGATGGCATCTCTATAAAGCTCTCTCTTTAACAATCAGCGTTTACCGTTTGTCTCGTGTTCGCCATCAGACGCCGGTTTAAGTTATTTTGTAGATACGCACAGCATGACTGCTCAGCTCTTAGGGGACAAAAAAATCAGTATTTTCCCTATTTATACCCATAGCCAATTAGCATTATGCTACCATAACAATCGCGTATTGTCCAAATTGAGTGGAACGTTGCGGAGGCTTTCTTCCAAGCAAAACAAATTCGAGGTTTACCATAATCTCCCCCTCAGTGATTTTCAAGTCATTTGTTTCTTTAGAGCAGACTGAAGCACCAGATAAGTAAATAGATAAGATATGAGACGCTAAATGAGGGCCAGGCACAAGACGCAGCTCTGGAGATAGACTATAAAACTCAAAGAGTGTTTCAAAAGGCCTGTGGCTCAGCTGCAGGGCATCCTGGCGTCGTCTGAGTCGCAAACCTTTAAGCGTAGAGATGCTCCATTTTCCTTGATGGCATAGAACTTGGGAAAATGGAAAGATGTTAAAACCAGACGCGGAAGTTACAATCCTTAAAGGGATGGAACGCCCAAAAAAGAATATTTTGACTTTACTTTCGTGGGTCATGGAGGGAATGTGGAATGACATGGATGTCATTCCAGAAGTATATTTTCCCTGTGGAACTTGGAGGGGAAAATGAATATGACAATTGGTGTAGTGCTTTCCTATACAATAGAAGTGAATGGAGACAGGCTGTCAAGCATAAAGCATGATGGAAAAGCATATAAAAGTAATTAATATGACTCACACAAACCTATCATATGGCTTCATAACCCCTATAGTTGTCTGTTTTGAAAACAGTAGTCGTTTTTGAAAAGAGCAGGGAAAGAGCAGTTAGCAGTTAGCAATCGATACCAGACTCAAACCAAACCCACAAACAATAAAGTGAGCAAATCACATTAAACGGCGAATACGAGGGCAGCTAAAGACGTTGTTGTTGCAGGAATTAAATCATCAGCTATAAAAAGCAAAAGGGCAAAAGTTTTTGCCTTCAGATTCCTGTCTTAACTGACAGCATTACCGCTATAACAGCAGTCACTACTGGGCCATTTTTAAAAGAATGTAAAAAATGAAATGTACCGTACATCTATTTTACAGCAATGGAAAATGGGGTCGCTGGTGTCCGGGTGATGATAAATTCACTCCGTGACACGATTGTGAAGATGCCATACACCTCTAATCTTTTTATTAGAAATTGTCTGCTGTTTGTAATGAAAATACTGGCAGCTCGCGGTAATCACTGCGACCAATCTCCGCTTCTATTTCATCCTGTTGAATGATGTCATAAACAAGAACGCGTTCAATACATAATTTCTACACATGACGAATGCTAGCCCCGAGCACTCGTCCCTGCAACGCTTTTGGGCCGCGTCAAATCCCAGCCATTTGTGTAGAATAATCACATTAAGCTGGAATAAAGGATCAGGGGAAAACAGCTGTGACGTACCGTGTTTAGTATGTGCTGCGTTTGGTACAAAAGAGAACATTTTACATGTGTGTCATGACACGGGGACCGTCGCGGACCGTCTGCGTCGTACCCAGGCGAGAGCAAAAGATGAAGTGTGACATAGGCGAGAGAGAGAGAGAGAGCGAGAGAGAGAGATGACACCTTGACAAAATTAAAACACGACGGTGAACGCCAGTCCAGAACCCCGGCCCCTGCGCGTGCCCCCGCCCCCCCGACGGGCTGGCTCGACACCGAAAATCTTTATCTGTTATATGATGCATGAAAACACACTGTCTTGTTTTAGAACTGTACGCGACCTCTGACCTCCCCACCACAGATGCAATGTGACCCCTCAGTCGCCATCCATTTCTGTGGCTGAGCAGATTCTATGAATTTTTATTAACACCTCTTTTTTCCTTCGTTTTTTTTTTGCAGGCGTCTCTCGACTCGTGACTTGAGCCTTTAAACAATTTGCTTGACACTCTGTAAATTAAGCTCCAGAAGTGGTCTGAGACAAGTCTTTCATTTTCTTGTACAGCACTTCTCGCTTGTGTTCGTATATGTACTGTATTGTTCAAAAATATGGGGTGTAACACATAGAGGTACAAAGGAAAAGAAAGAGATGGAAAAACTAGGACTGGCTTAGCGTCTGTAAATGACAGCGCGGTTTAGTTGGTACACCTTTTCATTTGCATCTTCTGATCGCGTACGTATGTACTGCAGAGATGAAAGGACACTTCAGGCAGTATTTGGTGTTCCTCACATTGCCTTTGGAGAACCTCCAGGCACCTTTTTAAAAGTGCTTCAGATGTGCTGTTGTGTACTCAAGAAAGTGCCTCAAAGCCCTGATGGAGTTACTAGAGGAACCATTGATGGTCTTTGATGTTGTTGCAGGAACTTATGGGTTCCTTTTTCAAGTTTGTCTGAGGACTCACGTTTTTGAATGGCTATCTAAAGGTTTTCCAATGGACACACACACCCACACGTGCCCAACGAACAGGGAACGTTTTCAGAACATTGGCTAACGTTCTCTAAAAGTTCTCTCAAAGTAATGAAAAATGTTCCTGCCATAATGATAGTGGAATTTTATTAAACTTTATATATCATATATCAAAAACGTTATTCTTAAGATGTTAGTGGAATGTTTTATAAAATAATATTAAGTTTTTATAAATCAAATTAAGTTTGATTAATGTTCAAAACCTAAGTCAGAAGCCTAAGTCAATCTTAAGTCAGTTTATTTAACTTGTGTCCGAGCTTCTGACTTAAATTTCCAGCTCTGATTATGTTTTCATATGGAATAATTTAAGTCAACTGAACCTTTCAGTTATTCTCGTATGTGTTGCGCACAGTATGAATGAAGCACAGTTACGGTTGATTTCATGCTCATATCGATGGCTCTTTCTTTATGCAGGCTTGGGTAATATCCATGCAGAAACAAGTCAAAGCTGGCAAGATTTACTTTTTCTGCCTTTTTTATTCTCTTAAAACGAACCCCATGGTGCTTTGGAATTAGGGAACCCACGCTGTCTGTACGGCACATTTCCGCTTGTAGATTTTGATTAAAGACTTAAAATGGTGAGGCAGATATGCTGCCATCTTTAGAGCCACTGACATCCCCGTGTGGCGCAGCGTCCCCAGGTCCCACACAGCGTTCTGAACGCATCAATTAGCACAATCGGCAGTCTCCACCCCCTCTACTTTACATACCATTTTAATATCTCATAGGGAAAGCTGCAAAGGGATACAATTAATTTTTGACACAAAAATGAAGGTGCTAATTCACTTGCGAGAAGAGTTCTATTCTTACTACATGTTGATTAATTTGATGTTTATTTATTTATTTTACAGGACTTTGATCAAAGTTTCGGGCCCACTGAAGCGGGTTCGCCAAAAAGCTCTGTGCGGCGACTTTCCTCGTCTCTGTCGAGCGTCACGTTATTTCATCTGTATGCACAGACAGAATAGCTTCTTTGCACGTTCTTTCGGAGGCTTGTAAATAATGAGTTACCGGTCTTTCCATCGGCGCTAACTCAACCAGTGAAGGGACAGCAAAATGCTTAACAATCAGTCTAAAAACATCACCTGAAATCCTCAAGGTGAGGAAATGAGACGCTTGTCAAATTCGCCGTGAGAAAAGTAGGACGATCGCGTTTTGCGATGCGTCCCGGCACTCAAAGAAGAACCCGTGACTTCCACCGCAACACACAGGCGCTTCACTCCACGGCACGCTACAGCAGTCACTCAAACGCGCGCCGCGCCGCCATCCACTATTTAATTAGCCTAGTATTTATTTTCAAAATGTCATCACCTACTTCGGCTAGAAATAAAGAAAAATGAAGGAGAGAGAGCGAGCGAGCGGAGTGGCGTAAATCAGCGTGTTTTTTCCCTCGTTCAGGGCTTGGTAAAATGTTAATGCGTTGTAAATCAGCAGAGATTTACCACCAGTATACACTGGAGCAACAGGCTGGTTTTATCTCATTGTCTAATATGGTTAAAATATTTCAACGTGTCAGTCAGCTGCGACCGTCTCGGCCGCAAACATTGGGAAAAAATGCTATTAAATCACAGATGCGCGTTTGCGCTAATGACTGGGGTGCCGCTGCATATTTCGGCACTAATTCATTAAGGCGGGGCCCGGGGACAGGGGGACACTGAGAGAGAGTCAGAGCTGAGCGAATCTCCACGGCCTGATTGAGGCTGTTATGTTTTATGGGGACCATTTTTCAAAAACTGCCCGTGACAGCACTTGAGGTTATTAAACTTGCCGGATCAAACGAAACACTGAGGAGAGATGGGAGAAGAATAGAGGTTACAGAAGTTCAGACGGCGAGCGTCGGCGATCAGGGGTGGTGGGGGCGGGGGGGTGTTGTAATTGGAGAGAGAGGACACAATTGTGTTGAGGGGCCGGATGGTCTGTGAACTTAGAACCAGGGACTTGATGTTATGTCACAGGAACGCCACATCATACACTTTCTGAGTGATGTTGTCGATAAAACGTGTAGCTGTCATTTTAAATTCTGATGACAAACGCACAGATGAATGCACAGCTGTGTTGATATATTATTTTAATTCTGTGTTAATCTGTATTAAAGCTGCAATCCGTACCTTTTGCCTCCCTATCGCCATCTCTCTTTGACACATAAAATTACCTTACATACTTGTCTTTGTTGTTCTTTGTCGTTTGTTGTAAACGGACATTTCCCAGGAAATCGGACCTGACATAATGTTTATGAATGATTATTATAAACTTGCAGTTGGGAATCGGGGTAAGTTAAGGAGATC